>JXCR01144842.1:180359-217750 GCA_002079205.1 Phalaenopsis hybrid cultivar | reverse complement strand
AAAGCGTCCTTCCGAAGCGGGCAACGGGATTTCAATTCCGATGACCGACAGCTTCTTACGGGCAAACCCCACACCAAAAATAGTGCCGACAAGCACCGCGTCAACTTAGGCAGATCCAAACAACGCACGTGGTGTGCTTTCATTTGACGCAGCCACCTGACTCAGCTGTCACGCATCTCCCCTGTATTGTTCAACCTTCTCGTTCGACGCAATCAGAGCCCTTCATTTGATACACGCACTATCCGACGATTGCAGGTCATCGTCCCCAAATCTTTAACCCGAGAACTATCCACCCTCAAAGCTTAGTACTTCTCTCGATACTTAACCAAATTAAGTGCAGTTTGTTCCTATAGACTCGTCTTCACTAGGAGAACATATCCATATGGTTAATCAAAACTTAAATTGATTCTACAAGCATGAAGAATTAAAATAAGCTTGGTTTAGGGTTAGGGTTCAATACCTTTGCCCAAGAGGTGTGGTCTTGATTGGGTTCTTCCAAAAGCTTTCCTTGAGTCTAAAGAGCTTATAGTTGAAGCCTCGAGCTATGGTGAAATGCCTAGATATGATTTCGACCAAGGACAATTTGGGGTGTTGATCAAAGTCCACCTTAGGGTTGTCTGATGATGGGGCTTCTATGGGGAATCTTCTTCTCTCACTCAGGGCATGGTGTGGGTGTAATTAATTTCAATTTGGTGGAGTCTAGAGGGATGTCATGTTTTGGGCTTGATTTTGAGCTCCAAAATTGAGCTTAGGCTGTGGGTTTAAGGGCTTGAGGATGGTTGGATTGAACTCAGTAGGTCTTGAAGAAGCTATGGGATCAATTTTTCAGAGTCTCCCTAAGCAATTTCAAGCTCTCCCCTCTTAGCCATGGAGGGTGAGTTTAAATAGAGGGGGTCATGGTGGCTCGCAGGCCAAGCTGAGGTGGTTAGAGTGTTGTCTAGGTGGAGGGCTGATATGCCTAAAAATATACTATTTTTTATGCTTTATTTTATAATAATATTGCACTTTAAAAGCATATTTTTCTTGTGTTTTCGGTTGTAGGTACATCAAATTGAAGAATTTGGAGTGGTTGGAGCAAAAGGAACAAAAAATGGACCAAAATGGAGCAAACCGGAGCACATCAGAGCCATGAGGGCCGAAACAGGACACTTAAGTGCCTGTGCCCGAGGCTTAAGTGACCAAAATGGCACTTAGAATCCACCCAGATAGAGAGGAGGGCGCTTAAGCACTCAAAAACAGCGCTTAGGCGCCAAAGGTGGCTTTCAATATATCTTCTAGAATATACATCTGATTTGGACGATTTTTGAAGCAGTGCTTCATGCATCTCTTGGGGAATTCATTGGAAATGAGAAAAAGGACTTTATATAAGAATTTTGGGTGGTTATATGGAGTTTTGAAAAGGCACTCAAGGCACCTTTTGGAAGATTCATTAAATCTAGACAATTTTGAAAAGACATTTAAGAATCTCTTAGGAAATTATAATTAAGGCGTGGAAATATTTTTAAAAGAACTCTTGGAATCTTGAATCAAATAGAAAGAGGAGAAGAAGAAGAAATCTTGGGCGTGAGCCCCATGTGGGGTGGCAAGGTGAGAGAGAAAGCGAAAGAGTGAGAGATTTATTTTTTTCTTTTCACTTTGTTCTTGGAGAGGATTGTAAGGAGATTGCTTTTGCTATACAAGGAAAGTTTGATTTAAATCAGAGATGAGTATTTTCAATGTATTTTTATTTGAATCTAGTACTTTTTTGTATGGGTTTAAAGTCTTGTTCTATGAAAAGTTCTTGTTGTTTCAACATGTGTAGTGAATAGTTTTCTTTACTCTTCCCTCTAATGAATTAGTATGCATATGTAGGATATAGAATTGAGTAGAGTGAGAATATATTTTGATAATTTTACTTTGTTCTTCATTTACATGTAAACTTCATCAACTTACATGTTAAAATCTGTTGTGAGAACATGTAAGATCTGGGATGGTGTTGTCTCAATCAACTGTGGTAGAATCATATGAGATTGTGTGGATGGGAATGAATCCATATGATTGAGTGCAAATACATAGGAAAATAATTTTTGATGGGTGTAGAATTAGAGGAATTTAGAGTGACATGCTAAAGCCCCCTAATTTTGTCTATTATTTTAGGTTTTGATGTGAGATGTTAGCCTCCAGACTGAGGGATAAGAGGGAACTCTAGAGTGAGAGCTAGTATCTTTCTACAAAGCCCGTCTTTAGAATAATTCAAACTTTAGATTAACCAATATTCTTTATAGCATCTCTAGTAAGGTTAAAGAATATAATTGCTCTTATTTGTCACAATCTCTCTCACTAGTTGTTTTACTTTTACACATGTCACTAATTTCATTGTATGAGGAAGAGTACTTTTAATATATTAAAACCCACTTTCTAATTGTTGCTATGTATTTTAGTTTAGAAGTAGAAGTAATATAGTAGTGATAATTATAGGATGTAATCAAAATCAAACCTTTATCGACCTTCCAAGCTAGGGCGTGTTATTCTAAACTAGAGCGTCTCTTGAAAGCCACCGTGATTAACCTCGATCTCTGTGGGATCGATATTAGGGGCTTAATCAGAAAGCTCTATATTAATTTATAATGATACGTATATTTGCATAGAATCCCTACAAATATAATTGAAATATTACTTTGCTTGGGATCAAGTTTTTGTTGTCATTACTGGAGATTAAAATTTTCAAGTAGTGGTGTCAACTTCATGAGTCCTTATATATAAAAAATGTCGGGATCAAGGGCTGACAGACTCCAATGTCCAATTGGGTTGATGCCACTTGGATGAGTTCAATTTTGGGTTTTGACCATATGGACTCTCTTGGCCGTGGTGTTTTCTGGCAGCCAAGGTGGCTGGCTGGCTAGGCTCAGGTCACCATCCCACTGAGGATGATCAGTGGTGGCCTAATGTGCAGCCAATTGGTTTTGTACATGGGTAATGGTGAATAATTGAAGTGGAAAAGGCATTTGTCTAAGTTGGGTCTAGATTGGGTTTAGCCTCATTGGAATGAATTTGGGTGGCATCCTATGGCTGACCAAAGTCAGGTGAACTAGCTGAAATAGTGTGGAGAAGTCCCCATCCAAGGGGATTTAGCTAAACATGGGTTAGAATGATTCATGGGAGGGGTTAAGAGAATCTTAAAAGGGCTTGAAATTGGTTTGTCCCCTTGATATTAATGGCTTGGTGATGTGGCAAGGCTTACATAGCTCACCTATGGCTTCAGAATGGCTTCATGGCTTCCCTTTGCTTGGTGATTTTGCATAAAAAGGATTTTTGGAATTTTGAGTAATTTTTAAATGGTGTTGTCATGATTCCAAATGTGTAAAGGGATAAAGTTACAAATATTATGGTGTATGGTTTGATTTAATTGGATGATGAAATGATTTTGTCATGTGGGCTTTTAATTTCAAAGAATTGAAAATTTGGCTTAGTTTTGATAGGCTTTTGGAAATGGCATCGTGAGCTTGAGTTTGTGTTGAATTGGATTATATTTTGGGCCATGCCAATTTTTATTGGGTTTAAGGATATGTCATGATGAATTTGGAAAAAATTTAAGTGGTTTTAAATTGAATTGAAGAGCCAATTTGGGGAATTTGACATAGGGTCAAAATTGGAGCTTTTGGTTTAGGTGAAATTAAGCTTGAAATTGGGTCAAATTGAGCTTGTTTCTTGTTTCAATTGGTTTTAAGAATGTTGAATTTTGGTTTGGAATTCAAATTGGGCAAGATTGGGGTCAATTGGGCTATGATTGGGGCTAATTTGGGGAAGTTGGGCCTTTAATGGCAATTTGGGGCTTTTGGTCAAATTGGGTCAATTTTATCAAATTGGGTCAATGTGATGGTTTAAAATTGAAATTAAGAATATTTTGGATGATTTGGGAATTGTTTTGAAATTTTTGCATTTTTGGAATTTTGGGTTCATGAGTGGCATTTTGGTAATTTTGGCAAATTTGCGGGGTATTTTGGGAATTTAGTGGTTTTGGTGAATTTTTGTCAATTTAGGTAGTGGTGAGTGATTTGAAATGAATTTTGGACAAATTTGAGTGTTTTGAATAATTTTGGAAATTTTGGCAAAAATTAGGGCTGTAGGGGTATTTTGGTAATTTTATGATTTTGGGTTATGATAGGCAAGTAAGCCATGAAGCCATGCCAAACCAATAGGAGCCATATGAGGATTCATTTTGGATGTTCAATATGTTGGTCCTAACCCTCTTAGGCAAGGACTAGGGGTATAGGTTCACCCATATGAGCTCTCCAAAACGAGTCAGGAGACTAAATCTTATGGTTTGGAGTGTTTGAAAAAGTGTAGTGTGTGCAAGCTAGCTAATCTCAAAAATTATAGTTGCGTAAATTAATAAAGTTGATTCCTCTTTGCAGCAATGCCAAA
Organism: Phalaenopsis hybrid cultivar; assembly: GCA_002079205.1. Lineage (NCBI taxonomy): Eukaryota > Viridiplantae > Streptophyta > Magnoliopsida > Asparagales > Orchidaceae > Phalaenopsis > Phalaenopsis hybrid cultivar. The sequence goes on along the minus strand of JXCR01144842.1, from coordinate 213,346 downwards.
AAAAAACTTGGTTTGATATTTATAAATAAGAAATTGAAGCAATTTATGTTGAGATTCTATGCAAGTATACGTATCGTTATCAAGTAATACAGTACTTTCTATTTAAGCCCCAAATATTGATCCCACGAGGAAGGTTTAAAATCAAAATGGTAATTTAAACTAGGAAATTCACAACAATAAAGAAATTCTACTACACTAATTGCAAATATTTAAGGTGCTATCAGAACTAAATTATCAACTACTAGCAATACTGTAAAGCAAAGTTAAACTATAACTACCGAAATATGTTGTTGTGATGAAGTTATCAAATATGGGAAATCATCTTTCCCACTACAATAAGTTTTTGATTAAACGAGAGAGATAAATGGTTTGAATTAGTATCGTGTCAAATAAGAGAAATTTTAATTATATACCCTTAGTCAAGTGTTATAGAGAATCGTTGACTAATCTTAGGTTTAGCCTCTAAATCCATAGTTAGGCTGGGAGGATAATGGCTCTCACTTCAGAGCTCCCAGTCCCCTTCCCCTGAAAACTAACTCTCGCTTTAGTTCTTAAACACTAAAACCAAATTGGGGATTTTAATCTGTCACCCGAAAATCTCCAATTCTTCGCTCAATAATATATATTTTTCTATTTATTTGCACCCAATTCCATGAACGAAACACTTCTTCATAAAATCGAATGTGATTCTCACTTTGTTGTAAAACTCATACTCCATTTCCCCGATAGTAGGTTTCACAACAGATGTTAACATTTCAATTGGACAAATCAAAAAGTAAATTAAAAACTGAGTGAAAAATCATCACAATTTATTTTATATTTTAAAATTAGCACATCAAAATTGTTTCTTCATTTCACCATATCTCAGAGTAGGGAGAAAGACAAAGAAAACTACTCAAACCTCATGAGAAAGATACAACAAAATATGAATTTCATAAATAAAATAAAGTTTATATAACAATAATTCAAAAACATCACTTATCTGTAACTCTTTCTCAAAGAAAATCCTTTGTATCCTCTCTTGGACTCTTTATTTCTTTACAAGACTCTTGATTTTCTCTTTAAAGATGTATGGAAAAAGAAATCTCTCACTTTTCTCCCTCTCTTAATGACTCTTAAGAGAAAATCACACTTAGACTCACCACACTAAATAATAGAACACTCAAGTAAACTCAATTACACACTAGCCCCCCTTTTTCTGATCAATTTTTGCCTAAATAAAGCACAATGTCAGTTTTCCAAGAGGTGTGTTCAATAACTCTTCAAAAAGTGTCAAAATTCATCGAACCTTCTAGAATTTTGCCCAGCACCTACATTGGCACCGCCGGGGCCCACGATAGCATCGTCGACGCCAGTGGCCCAAATTAAATCTTTTGATCTCTGTCAAATGGCTTCATCGGCACCCAGTTTGGCGCCATCTGCGCCCATGATGTTTTGGACTCTTGGTTCATGCTGACACCGCCGATGTCCATGCTGGCACCATAGGCGCTAAGTATTTTTCCAAAATGTCATTTTGACTCCAAATTTCTTCCTTTTTACTTCCTTTTTGCTTCACGTGCTAAAAATCATCAACCTGCAACAAAACATGAAAAATACTTCCTTTAAAGTGCAATATCACAAAAAATTATTTTAAAATATAGGTCTAAAAATACATATATTTTTAGTGCATCACTAGCTTAACCAAGACCAGACGACCAGGTTTAGTCCTAAGGCTTGACCATCCTATGGGAACTCCCCTTGAGCTTCCTGATATTGACCTCACCTACTAAGTACTAGAGATTAGGACTAACATGTGGGACTTCAAGTTGAACAAAGAAGAGTGTAAAATTTTTAATGGCGAGGCTTCCTTTTCTAATCCTCTAGGAATAGTCAACAGGAAACTCCTATAGCTAGACCCTAGGCTACTAAAGAGCAAAAGCTAGTCCTCAACCAAAATTGAGGTCAATAAGGAGTTAGGAGTTTTTTAGGATATGATATATTTTACATGAGATACATTAAATATTTTTGAAAAATTACTAAACATTTATGCCAACTTCTGGAAAAAGATACAAAATTTGACTTTAATCAAAATTGCCTTAAAGTCTTTGAAATTTTAAAGGAAAATTTGATCACTGCTCTTATAATTATTTCACCTGATTGGGAGAAACCTTTTGAATTAATGTGTGATGCTAATAGTTATGAAATTGGAGCTGTTTTAGGGCAGAGATATGATAAGATTTTTAAAGTTAGATACTATGCTAGTAAGACTCTTAATGATGCTCAATTTAATTACATCACTACTGAAAGAGAGTTATTAGCTATTGTGTATGGTTTTGATAAGTTTAAATCATATCTGATTGAAGTTAAATGTATTGTGCATACTGACCATTTAGTTATTAAGTATTTGATGCAAAAGAAAGAGGCTAAACCAAGATTAATTAGATGGGTACTTCTAATGCAAGAGTTTAATTTTGTAGTAGTTAATGGGAAAGGGATTGATAATCAAATTATTGATCATCTATCTAGGCTAGAAAAATAAAAAATACTTGATTTAGAAAAAAAGAGATTAATGAAACTTTTCTCGATGAACGACTTTGTGCTGTAAAAGGATGGGAAATACCTTAGTATGCTGATGTTGTAAATTATATTTTTAGTGGTATTTTACCATATGGGCTAACAAAACAACAGGAAAATAAATTCATTCATAATGCAAAATCTTATTTTTGGGATGATCCTTATTTATATAAGCAATGTAAAGATTTAATGATGGTGATGTTGTTTTCTTTATAAAGAAATTCAGGAAATTATTCAAAAATGTCATTATTCTGAATTTGGAGGATATTTTGGTAATGATAGAACTGTTCATAAAATTTAACAATCTGGATTTTATTCACCTACTCTATTTAGAGATGTTAATATATTTATATATCAAAACATGTGATCGGTGTCAGAGAGTAAGTAATATTTCAAGAAGAAATGAAATGCCTCTAAATTTTAATTTGGAAATTGAAATTTTTGATGCATGGGGATTGAATTTTATTGGACCATTTATACCCTCATTCAAAAATATATACATATTGATTGCAGTGGATTACGTTTCAAAATGGATTGAAACATCGCTTTACCTCGATGAACAGCTTGAAGTGTTTAAAAATTTTAATTAAAAATATTTTTACAAGATATGTAATATCGAGAGTAATCATTACTGATGGAGGATCTCATTTTAGGAATACAATATCTGTAAGATTGGTAAAAAATATAATATAATGCATAAAATTACAATTGTTTATCATCCTTAGACTAGTGGTTTAGCATAAGTATCTAATCGTGAAATTAAGAGAATTTTGGAAAAGAGTGTTAATCCTAGTAAAATGGATTGGTCTATTAGATTTGATACTGCATTATGAGCATACATGATAGCTTATAAGACACTTATAGGAATGCCCCATTATAGATTAATTTTTTAGAAGACTTGCCACTTGCCAGTTAAATTGGAGCATAAAGCTTATTGGGCGATAAGAGAATTTAATTTCAATTTGAAAGAAGCTGGTGAGAAAAAATTATTGCAATTGAATGAGCTTGAGGAAATTAGAAATGAATCTTACGATAATATAATGGTTTATAAGGAAAAGATGAAAGAATGACATGATCGAAAGATAATAAAAAGAGAATTTGAACCTGGACAAGAAGTTTTATTATATAATATAAGATTGAAATTATTTCCTGAAAAATTAAATTCTAGGTGGATAGGGCCACAAAGAGTTATAAAAGTCTATCCATATGGGGCAGCTAATATTGAAGACCCCAAGATTGGAAGAATATTTAAAGTGAATGGGCACAGATTGAAATCATATTTTGATGGTCAAAGACCAGCTTTTAAAGAGACTGTAATGTTGGGTCACCCAGAATAAGACTGAGAATGTTGGGCTGACGACATTAAACCAAGCGCTTTGTGGGAGGCAACCCATATGTATCGTTGTTAGTTAGCTTTGAGTTTGTTTTGTCTAAAATATTTAATGTATATTTATGTTTATGTCTTTATGTAGTTTTTGCATTTGATAAAATATTTAGAAACATCTTTATTTTCCTAATTTATAGAAAAATTGAGAGTTTAAGAGATCGAAATTGAAACGGCAAAAATTTTGGAACCGGCGCATGATGTGCCACATTCTAGAGAGCTGGCGCATGATGCGTTGCGGGTTCAAAAATATTTAAAACGCGTCAAATGACGATATTTGGAGGATTTTGGCAGTTTCTTCACCATATAACTCCTAAAAACCGACTCTAAACCATATTTTAGGGGGGGGAAATGAGGGAAGAGTCACCACTTTTCAAATCCTATGACTTCCCACTCTAAAAAACTCCACTAGATTTGGAGTTTTCAATTGGAGAAAGTTCATCAGTTTTAATGCGTAGAAGTTACACAAACAAGTTCTGGATAAGAAGAGGCTTATCAAAGAAAGGGATTTTTGAATCGAGGATTCAACACGTCGAATACTCAAGTAGAATAGACTATTGCGTAGAGGCGTTGGGAAGTGCTTTGCTACACTACTACCGCTATTGTTATTCCTGTAGTAAAAGAATATTATACAAATCTTCATGGGATCAATAAAGGAATGATTTACGTGCAAGGCAAGTTTTTGCAATTCACTCCTTCAAGAATAAATGAGATGTTTATAATTGAAAATGTGTGTATCTGCCATTATGCAAACTTTACCCCTACAAGAGAGAATATGAATGAACTCTACCGCTACCTTACGGATGAAGATGCAAATTGGGAGACCAGAGATGATGGAAATGTAAGTTTTACCTCATCATTTTTAAATTCAGTTTCAAAAGACTGACACTTCTTCATTTCATCAAAATTACTGTCTATTATGAAGATTAGTAAGACAACAAAGGAGAGCACTATTTTAAATTATTGCATTCAAACCAAAAAGCCTATTGATGTTGGAGCTATTATTGTGAAATTGGTTTTGGGTTTGATTGTGAATGGATCTGCAACTGGACTTGGACATCAATCCATTATTTTCCTCTATGCAGTCAATCACAAGTACCTTATGAAAGTTGGGAAAAAGTGCTTCTTCCTTGGAAGCCGATGGATCCAGAAGTCTATTGGAACTGTATTAGAATGGGAAATGAAAATGATATGAATGTACTGATGGATCAAAGATCTCAGATTTCATCACCTCTTCAACCCTACTACAACTCGAGTGCACATTCAAATAGGATCAAGAAGATAGAGAAAGATGTGCAGAATCTCATGCATGTGATTGGGAATATTTCTGAAATGTTGAATCATCTTGATTGGAGAATGAAGGAACATTTTGAACATATATGGCGTATTGAAGATGGATTTGTATGTATGTTCAAGAAACATGCTTGGATTGAGGAGGAAATTCAACTGATAAATTTCCATTTTGACCCTTCTACAACCTATATGAGCACTACCAATCTATAAGAGATATCCAGGAGGACTAGAGTGAAGAAGATGTTTGATTTTAATTTATGCACGGAACATTTTCTTTAGAATTGTTTGTTTTAGTTTTTTTAAGTTGGATTGTGTTTCCTTTCTAATGAACACTATCTATGTTTATGTTTTGAATTTTGATGTTTAGATTTCAGTGTTAAGATATTGGCTTACTTGAGTACACTAAATTTGATGTTTGTTGGCTTGAAAAATGTTAGTTTGTAATAGCGCAATTTTTATATATAAATGTGAGTTTTGTGTTACTGTTATGTTTATATATGCTTATAAAGGTTTATTTAAGTCAAATAGAGGTTGATGTAAAGCGGTACAGAGCAGAATTCCACATAAATCAAAATCTGGTAAATTTGAGCTCTAGCGCATGATGCCCCCAATTTACAAAGCCTTAGCTCATGATGCGCCAAAAGTCTAAACACACATTATTGCTTATAAAACCATGAAATCGCACAAACAAATTCTATTTTCACTGCTTGAGTCGTCGCCTACCTCAAGACCTTGATCTAAGGCATCACATTGTGGACGAAAGAGAAGAATTTAGATGCTAAAAACTATAGATTTTATCTTCTCTTGGTAAGATCTTTACTTTAACTTAAAAATTTTTACTTATCACCATAGATTTGGGAAATCTAAAATTTGGAAGTTTTGATGAAAAAGCTTGAAGAAAACTCATGGTGAAAATTTTCTTGCTAAATAATCTTTCTTGAGGAGTTAAATTTTTAATTTAGTGATTTATTTTGACTATATTTGAATTCTCGTAAAATTTTCAAATGGCTCCCCGAGTTAAGAAAGGAAGACCGTCCTAGGACTTCGATGCATAAAGATTTGTTAGTTTCAAATCCCAACATAGTTATGATACTCAGATTGAGACAAAAAAATGATCCAAGAACGGGCGTTTGCAAACCCGGGTGGCAAGGTCGAGAGACTGATTCTCACCAGAAACTGGGAAAGATTCTGCCACTTCACTGTCGTAGCGATTATCCCGATGGTTCAGAAGTGTTATGCAAGATTAAGGTTCACTGTTGAAGATCACATCTTCGTGAGAGGTAAGGAGGTCGAATTTTCTACTGAAAGGATCAATGCTTTTTGTGGGCTTAAAAATGTGTTTCATGATGAATACACTGCATTTGTAATAACTAATTCATCACTGGAGGAAGTAATTGCATTTTTAACTGATGGAAGAGGGGAATGGAAAATTAAGAATAACAAGATAGTTAACTTCTCTGCATCCATGTTGACTATTCAGTCAAAAGTATGACAACACTTCATTTTTATCAAACTTTTGCCAACAAATTATTTGCCTGATGTTACAAAATATAGTGTTGTACTAAACTATTACATTCAAAATATGAAGGCAATAGATTTTGGTGAACTTATAGTTCAACATACTCGAAGTATAGCTGGTAGTTCTACTACTGGAGGTTTGGGATACACTGCCTTGATTTTCACTTTATGTGAACAATCATGAGTAGAATCCCATTAAAATGAAGAGAGATTACAACCACAAAATTTGATTGGGAGGCATACGATTCAAAGAGTAGAATCATTTGTTGAGTCTAGAGGTGGAAGAAGGGATAGGCCCTCTACATCTGTTGTAGGTGCATCTACTTCTCGATGTACATTGCTTGAAGGTATTATGGATCAAATCATGATTCAACAAATGGATATAATTAATATTCAAACTCAGTTGGGAGAGATAGGAGCAAGGAATGCATATAATGATGAATATCACCAGAGGAGAGTACGACATGATATTGAGTTTGAGAATGCCATGGTAAGACATCTTAGAGGTGAGCCTAATTTGGACTTTCCTGCTTGCCCCAGTTTCACTCCCTATACTCCCATTCATGATGATGAAGAAGAAGAATCAGATGATGAAGAGGAAGGAGATGAGGATTGATATTTTATGAGTCTAGTTTAGTTTGTTTTTTTATGTTTTATTGTTGTTGTTATTTATATTGAGATGTACTTTGATTTAAAAGTTGTTGTAGTAAAAACTTTTATATTGTGTTGTGAACTGAATCTATAATAGTAACTGTAGATTTTCACTTTTTTTTGCTTTTTTAGTATTTTCAGTTTAGTTTGTCTGTTTATTTGTTTCAGTTTTTGTATGTATGTTTTTAATTCTCAACAAGTTCTCTAGAATATATTATGTTTTATTTAATGTTTTAAAGCCTGTATGTAGTTTTACATTTATTACCTACAAAATACCAGAGCCCGGTTTCATAGTCAAAAATCCTCTACAGGTCAGTTTTTATTTTCATGCATTTACTGTTTTCTTTCACCTACTAAATTTTATACTAAAAATATCTTTAAAATCACTTAAAAACTTAAGTTTGGTGGAAAGAAAATTTCTTTTGAAAAGCAGTAAACTAAATTTTATGTCCTTAAGTAACTATATTTTTAAAATTAATTTAACATGGCCTGGGATATTAAGATTTAACTTTAAATCACTATACTTATGTTTATAAATATTGTGGTAAATTTAGGTAAAAACTTTTTTTTTAATAATGAAGGTTAATTCTAAAGTTAAAGATATTTGGTATGAAAAGATAAGACTATGTTTTTCTATTAAAAGTAAAGAAAGTTTTATTTTTGAAGTACTAAGAATTTTAGAGTTTCATGTAAGAAGAAAAGAATGAGACTTTATGAAAAATCATAAACTAATATGAATTTATAAAGTGAAGAAGGTATAGAGTTTTGACTTTAAGAAGAAGATAGTGAAGTTCAAAATTATTAAATGCTATCCAGGTATAGTAATCCTCACTTGAAAAAGAAAAAGAAAATGAAAAAGAAAAGATTGAAAATATACTAAAATAAAAGAAAAGAAAAGAAAAGAAGAAAGAAAAAGAAAAGAAAAATAAGTGAGGAAAAGCATGAGGAGATGCCTAATCAAAAATTGACTTTACTTAAATCAACTTAAAGAATGAGCAGTATTCCTAGTAAAGTTTTTATGAGGTTCTTTTTTATATGAATGTTCTAAATGTCATTAATATGATAAATTGCAATTCTTCTTAAAATGAATAGAGATTCAGAAATCTTAAATTTGATTACTAAGTATTTCTAGACTTAGAGTTTGAATCTAAGTTATTAAGCGCAGTTTCTTAAATTTTGCTATTCTATTTCTTAAACTAAAGTATAGAAGTTATAAGTTAATCTCTATCTTAAGTCATATGCTTTTATGTAATAAAAGTTTCACTTGAGAACAAGTAACAGTTAAGCTTGGGGATTTTGATACACCAAAATAATATATTGTGTTAAGTACTTATTTTATGCTTATTTTTGGTGATGTTACACTTTAAAGAAGGGTATTTTTGTGTTTCTATGGCAGGTATATTATTTTTAGGCATTTGGAGCAAAAATAGTAAAAATGACAAAATTTGGAGCCAGCATGATGCGCCAGGGATGACTTTTCCAAATTAAAGTGGTTCGAGACGAACATCGTGTGAATTTTCAAAGGGACACTTGTTCTACACACCTCTTGGACTAATTCAATGCATCTAGACACTTTGTAAGGTTCTATTATGAAGGAATATGACTCTTGGATCAAATGACATATCTTTTGAATTCAAAAGAGTTGACTTTTGAAGGGAATTTTGAATTATTTTCCAAAGAAGGCAGCCCAAAATAAAAGAAGAATACTTAAGGAGGCTTGAAGTGTGTGGCGTGAGAGAAGACGAAAGGGGGGCGTGAGTTAGAGATAGAGAGAGAAGAGGAGATTTTCTTCTAGGGTTGTAGGAGGAGAGGGAATGTGAGAGATTTCTTATTCATTACACTTCTAAGAGAGAATTGGGAGTGATTGTAAAGAGAGAATGGCTTGGAGAGAACTTTTAGGGATTTTCTTGGGAAGGAATGTGAGATAAGTTGTATTTTTATTTCTTTTGTTTTGTAAACTTATTTTTATATAGGAAATCCGTGTTTTATCGTATCTTTCTCATGAATTCTGAGTAGTTTTCTTTATCCTTCTCCCTACTTTGAGATATGATTTTGTAAGGAATAGGTTTTTTTTCCACGGTTTTAAATGATAATAATTTGTGATGATTTGAACTCTAATCTTCATTTACATTTTGATCTGACCAGTTGAAATATTAAAACTTGTTGAGAGACATACGTTCTTAAATGAGCTATGATTTCTACAACATAGGGAGAATCACATTTGATTTCATGGGAGAGTATTACATCCATTGGATTGGGTGCAAATAAATAGAGAAATATACTTTGTTGGATGCATAATTAGAGATTTTAAGGTGACAAATTAAAATCCCCAATTTGGTCCAGTTGATTGGAAACTAATGCGAGATTGTTAGCCCTCAGGGGAGGGATTACTGGGAGCTCTGGAGTGGCAGCCGGTATCCTCCTGGCCTAACCATGGAATTAGGGACTAAACTCTGGATTAGTTAATGTTCTTTATAGTATGTGGAAGAGTGTAAATAATAAGATTGCTCCTATTTGGCACAAAACAGTTTTTATATATATTTTCAAATGATTTCAAGCTCTTCACAATCCATATACTCATTGTAAAGGGGAAGGATGCTTTCTTAAATTTGAACTTTCTATCACAACAAAAACTTTGTTTAATTTTTGTAATTTTACTTTTGATAGTTTAGTATTTAATTTAGTTTAACTTCTTGTAGTTTTACATTTGCATTTTAATTAGCATTCACTTGAGTAGTTAATTTTTAAAGTTTGCATTTTACTTATTTTGGTTTTTGTTATAAAATAATTTTCATAATTTCCTTTAGGATTTTCAAACTTCCCTATGGGATCGATATCTTTGACTCCATTAGAGCCAATTTTTACTTGAACGATATGTATTCTTTCGTTGATATTAAAGGGGATTTGACAGATTAAAAAAAGTTTTAAAAGAAAAATTATTTACTGAAAGAGTATTTTTGTTGGGATTATATTGCATTTTTATTATATATCTGACGTGTGTGATTTTGTAATATTGAAAAATATTTGCAAAATTGTCACACTAAATCGCCTCGTATCACTGAGCCTCTACCATGGCTTCCCGATCTTCATTTGTCCTTGCTTGTACCTTAAATTATTTAGCCTTTGCCTCGATTTTCAAGGCCTTTTTGCTCACCTCAGGATACAAAGAGTATTGGAGGTGGGTCGCAATGACTCCAAGTAATTGATATAAGTCAACCAAGTGATAGACTTCTACGAGTTTGAGGTTATTAAAAAAGATTTAGGCCCTCCGACCATAACACATTTATAATGGCCAAGTCATACTCATCTATCCTTGGACTTGGGGAAACTAGTCCCTCAAAATGCTTATTAATGCAAAACTATAGTCAGAGTTGAGAAATAGCTTTGGTCATTTCTCCTTCATTAAAGTCCAATAATCCTTGCCTCTCTTTTCGCTTCTTCTTAGGAGGCAATGGGAGAGAAGTATCAGAATCTAGGGTCAAAGGCTTGTCATTCCTCTGGTGAAGTTCTTCTGCCTCTTATATAGGCTTAAGCTCTTCTTCATTTGTATTTTCCTCAAGGCTTTCTAGCTTCACCTACTAAGTCGGTACACTTGACGAATGTGGAGAGGGTTGGTTGGCCTCCCCTGTTTCAACAAAAGAAATAAATCTTGACGATGAAAATTAGGAAGCTCACTGAGCTGACAAACACAGGAGGATTCCTTAGTCTCTGATCCATGAATGGTGGTGTTGGCTCCTTTTCATGGTGACCATTCAAAGGCTCTAAATTCATCAAAGAAAATTTTTTCTTGATTAGAATCAATCTGTTGGTGACTTTATTTTGAATAAAAACTATGGTTTCAGAGACAAAATGAATTAGTTCTAAACCCGGGACTATCCCACTTGCATGATCGTTGTCCTCCTCTTCCTCGACCTCTTCCCTCCTTTATGAGGAAGCCTCACCTTTCTTCTTCCTCGGCTTCTTCCTTAACAGCTGTGGAACTTTTCAAACTACCATTTCTCCTCCGCCTCATCGAAATGTGGCCCCCGATGTTGGGATTATTGAGCTGAACTACGCAGATTTTAACACTTGATTCATTGTCATTTGGTCAATACACTGGATGATTGACATTTATTTTCCCATAATGCAAGCACCTGAATCCGTAGTGGAATCTCCTTCTTCTTCTTGTAAGGCCCTCTGGTTGACCTGGTAGCAATACCACAGTTCTCGCATACACCTCAGAGGTTTTGAAACTTCTAATCCATGATCTTATTTTCCAGGTTGTTCAAGTTGTACTGCTAAGTCTTGCAAAAAAAATGCACTTGTTTGACTCCTCTTCGAAGGAAAACATATAGGTAAAGAACTCTCGAGACCATTAGATCTCCTACCTTCGCAAGCAAATAAAAAAGTCATCACTGCCACGATTGATTTCAGATTGATTTGTGTAGGGATAATTCCATAGTGATTGAGAATTGATGAGATTTTTGGGCAGAATGATAGTTGGAGTCCCTATCAAAATTGATCCCGGCAGAAAAAAAAGATTGTCTCTGGAGTAGTGGGTCACTCTCACCTCTGGCTCACCACATCGAGTATTATGCTTGTGTTGTACACACAAGTATCTTCCAGGAGACTCGCAACGAATGATGTCAGTGTAGACCTTTTGGTTACTGGGAGTGCTATAAGAAAACTGACAAAGGGAAGAAAAAGTGAAAAGCGAGAAAGCACAAAACCATTTTCCCTTTAACCCTTTATATAAGATATCTAGAGAATTTAAAATGCCTTGAATCCATTCCTCGAACTTTGAAAATCAACATCAATCTACAAGATAATTAAGAAAGTAAAATGATGTAATATTTTGAAAATTTTCATAAATTAAAGTTTTATTTATGACAAAAAATATTTTATAGATGAGTCTTTAGCCACATCGGGCATACTAGACCGTGATTCAGAAGACTTTGGTACAATGAATGCTCTCCAAATTTAAATTTTTTGACACCCTCTTTCTCTACTTGGACCGAAGAGACCAAGCTAGTCGGTCGGATATTTGCCTCTCCTCCTTCAGGTATGATATGGCTATCTCCACTCGAAGAGTCCCCATGTTCGCATAAAGGGCCACCCACTCCTCTTTCAAGTATGATATGGCTATCTCTCTCTAAAGGCAAGCATCTTGAGAAAAGAAGTCAACCATTTTGTCCATACAACAAGCAAGCAACTCTTATGAACCTCGTTAACCATCAATCTGCATCTCAAAATCCTCAAGGCTCGATAGATGGCCGGGTGTGCCTCTATATTGAGCTGAAACAGAAGAACCCGTCGTCACCTTTGGAGCAGAATGTTAAATAGCTTCTATTACTGAGGAGTCGATGATGTGCACAGTCTCCTCTATAAGAATAGCTAGATATCATAAATGAGAAATCAATAAATCAATCGCCTAATAAAAATAAATTTCTTCACACCAATTGTCCACTCCATCCCAAACATACGGAGGCTCTCTCTAGCAAGCGGTTAGACAACCTCCTAACTGGCCTCGCTGATCAAGGAGAAGAGAGTTCTACGCTCACATGGCTGGACTTAGATCTTAACAACCATCTGTAATGGTTTTTAAGTTGGCTACTGATGGATATGATATGTGGCATGGAACGTTTCACCAGTGGTGCGCACGTGAGTCCTGGCCCCCATCTCATGGAGTGAAAATGATTCAGACAGCTCGTTGTGTCCCCACCATTGGTTTCTTTTGTAATACTTTTTTTAACCTACTTCATCCCCTCTGGCAGATTTCCTTCTACTGGCCTCTTTGATCGGATTGGAAATCCTTCATCCTTCACCTTCTTTCTCATCGATCGACCCTCATCAATGGGCATCTTCTTTATTGCTAACCGAATACTCTCGGGTTTCTTCTACTCTCATGTGGGGGTGTTCTACTTCAATAACCGCTTGCAATAACTCCCGCAATAACCATCCAATAATGCATCACAAGGAAGTTCAACAAAGAGAACAGTAAATTATATATAGTTCATCTTCGTTTCCTTTAGTTTTTCTTCCAAGGCAGCTTGCAGCTCTGACTTTTTAGTTCAAAAATTATATCTAGCGAGTAGCTGCGGACCAAGCACGTAGAAAGTGGATTGCCACGAACTGAATTTGTAATACAACCGCAGGTAGTGAATAATTGATTTTGTAAGCTGGTTGTGAAGTTTGTTGGTTGTATTAGAATGGCAAAAGGTAGCTGCTTCGTAACTGATTTTTACTTGTGTCAAAAAAACTCTTCCACTTAACCAAGAAAGCCAGATGGTTTTTCCTGCAACCGTCTTCTACCTCTTTTTTTAAATCTTTTTTTCATCTTTTCATCCCTGCTGTGCTCCAGTCACTAAGAAATTGAGCTCTGAGCTGGTTGAATTGCTCAGTTGAGATCAGCATCGAGTACATTATTCATAAAATAAACAAAAGCAACGCCCAACATTCTGTTATTACTAAACTAAAAATTTCATTTTAACTTGAATTATTAAAAAAAAAGAAGTGATTTCCATTACAAGTTAGATATAAATAATATTTAAGTGGAGGTTCATGTACCAAAAAAGAGTTGTAAACAAGCCGAGATAAGCCGAGTATATAATAGATTAGAATTGATTTGGTACAATTATAATTTGTTCATGTTCAGCGTGAGTTTGTGTCAAGCTTTCACATATTGTTCAAATTTGACTTGTTTAAATTTTTGAATATTTGAACTTAATCTGTTTATAACAAGTAAATAAGTATTTAAATGAGTGAAATATTCAAACGAGCATCTAAATTTTTATATAAAATTTCAATAAATAATTTTATAAATCTAAATAAATGAACAATTTGATAAATCAGATAAAAAAATTAACCAACACATGATCTCATCTAGTGTCTATAATAGATATTTGCTCACAAAAATGTATTTTAAGATTGAAAAAACATGAAAACAAGAGCCAAAAAATCTGAAGGAACTTGTACTATCAAATTACTCATAATGCTAAATCATTCCTCAATTAATATAATATTATATTAATATTAAATATATAATTAAATAAATTCTAACTAATCAAATTTTATTTAAATAATCTATCATATATGATAGTCTATCATTTGAAATTAATATCAAATATTTAACAAGTTACTTATTGAATAACAAACGGGTTTGCTGGTGAGCACAAATGAAAAAGTTTGATTATGTTCACCATCAAACTTTTAAAAAATGTTGAAGCTTGTTTATTTACATGATCGAGTCTTAATCGAGATGAGTTCGAGTTGTTTATCAAGTGTATTAGTTCATTTACAGCCCGTATACAAAGTAGCAAGTCCGACCCAACAGCAAATTTCCCCACAACATTATAGAATAACTACTGAGAAGTATTTACCCTTGTCATTTCCATTTTATTTTCACTTCTATGCCAAGAGCTCATTTTATGTTCACCGCCTGTAAGTCAGTCCAGTTCATCTACTACAAAGTAGTGATTTTAGTTTCATTTCTATTTGCATCAACCAAATAATGAATACAGAAATTCCCATCGTTTTTCATTTTTTTTAACAAACCAGTGATGAATTGCACGCATTTTCATTAGTGAACAGGGACTTCAGTAGTTTAGTTGCTGAATCCTAGGTGTTTCACATTAAATAAGAGAATTTGACATAATGGATCTTTACCGTTACATCCATAAACCCAGGTTCATCTCTAACCTGGCTTTCTTTAATGTAAGTTCCTATTCTTCACAGAGGCAGGAAATTATGCTTTCCCTATAAATTCAACATCAAACAACAGAGTTGAATCTGGGGGAATAATGCAAGTACCTGAACCAAGCAAAACCATGTCAGAAGAATAATCTCAACAATGAAAAAGTTGCCCAACAAAGTTATTCACAATAAAGCTCATTAGGCATTTGATAGTCATTTGAATGGGTTGTCATTTTTCTTAATTTGTGATTCACAGCTTCGTTATTATGAGCAGGATGCCAACTAGCATTTCAGAATTAGGACCTGTCAAGTTTGAGCTGAAGAATTTCGGTACAGAATTGATAATTTTTGGATTTTAAGAGATATTCTTCAGTTTAGTGGTGTAAAGATTAATATTTAGCTCATTCATTCATCACTGTTGGTTTCATGTCCAAATTAAAATGATTGACAGCGATATTAGATCCATAATCAATAATAAAACTTACGATAAATTATATGAAATAAATCCACAGTTAGAATTTTTGTTTTTATTTCTTAGCTAGCTTGTAGNAATATTTAGCTCATTCATTCATCACTGTTGGTTTCATGTCCAAATTAAAATGGTTGACAGCGATATTAGATCAACAATCAATAATAAAACTTACGCTAAATTATATGAAATAAATCCATAGTTAGAATTTTTGTTTATATTTCTTAGCTAGCTTGTAGNAATATTTAGCTCATTCATTCATCACTGTTGGTTTCATGTCCAAATTAAAATGGTTGACAGCGATATTAGATCCATAATCAATAATAAAACTTACGCTAAAATATATGAAAGAAATCCATAGTTAGAATTTTTGTTTATTTCTTAGCTAGCTTGTAGGAGATTTGCAATTAACATTGAGNGTAGGAGATTTGCAATTAACATTTGAGTCATAGAAGAGGAATTTAGAAACTTTTTTTTTTTTTTTTGCTTCATTATATTTTGGAGTTCATTGAAGAATATGGCAAGCAGCTGGTGTACTCAGCACCCTGAAACTGAGTGCTTAAACAAAATGTAAAATAGCAGACAATATAAAAAAAAAGGTAAACAATGGCAGCATGAGAAAATCAATGGCTATTTAATTTCAACAATGTAACCAGTAGGCACACTGTAAATGGAAAGCAAAGAAGGAAAGCTTACCTCCTTTACAACCTGCACCTCTGACTCCGTATCCAAGTTCTGGAGGTAGTTTCAATGTGCGCTTGCCACCTATACCGAAACGGAAAAGAAGCGGCACCTCATCATCACTGTCAAAGTGGAAAATAAATAAATAAAAAAAAGCTTGGGGCGATGCTTATACCTGCAAGCATTGGAGGAATTCCCTCGCCACCTAAAATACCCTGATCCCATCCTTTAATCACCTGAGAAAGAAGCTTCAATTCAGTTAAGGGCTCATTTTTTTGCTTGTAAATAGAAAACTTGTTTAGGAAATGATAACTTTATTCACTCATCTTACATGAAAGAAAAAAATATATATTTTTAAGTGAATTTTGAGAAGCTTGTGGAGTTAGAAATCGGTGTTGGTTTCTAAGTATGGTTGTTAAAATAGAAATGCATTATAAAAGAAATAAACTTAAAAGTAACTGTATGTATTGAAAAGTAAAAAAAAAATTGTTTGAATGAATACAGTATAAACGCCTAAATTTGCAATTATGTGTTTGGGTGGGTACAAAGCAAAATAAATGTAGTATAAACATCATAAGAGACGAATGACCAATAGCAGTTGACAGCCAGGAGGCAATAACAGATGGCGGGCTATGCCATCGGAAGGAGACGAGGCCTGCGGCAAGGATGCAGGCGAGGGCAGCAGCGACGATGATGACAAGTGGGCAGAGAGCTGCAATGAAGACAGGCGAGCAACGGAGGGTGACGACGAATAGCCAACAAAGGTTAGAACAGACAGATGGTGGGTTGCAGCAACATCCAGTGGGCAGCGAGTTGCACCAACCACCAATTATAGGTGACGGGCGGCAGCAGAAAATGGGAGACGGCGACCAATAGCCCAAGGGGGCAACATTGAGCTCACAAGCTACGACAATAATGGCAGACAATACTTTACACAAAGTAGTGTACATATACATTAAAATTGAACTGGAGAATGAACTCCAAATGCGATGTAATGTACACTGCATTTGCTTTTCTTTCAACTCAAAATCAGGATTTTCAAAACTCTTGTATAAGGAAAGCAAATGCACTCTTTCGTTACCAACCAAATAGCGCCATAACAAACTTTATCAAAACATTATTTCTAACTTCAATCAACAAAAAAGTCCTAAAAAAGTATTAAAAGGCAATCCAATTCTCATGGAAAGCACAAGAATCTATTTAGGAAATGAAACTTTTCTGGCAAGCAGACAACACTCATCCTTAATTTTTTTATCATAAAAAGAAATACTTCAAATGTTAATTGTGTAAAAAAATGTTAAAATTTTCTTCATAAATTGTTGTTAGGCATTAATTTTATGATGTAAAATCTAATATTGAAAATATATATTAGAAATTTAACCAACAGACAATTTTTATTGCTTGACAATCTCAATTATTTGTATTTTTTTTTTTATTTTTATAATTTTGATGTTGAATACACTAAGCTGATATTAATTCTTTGCTTGAAATTTTAGCCCAAGACTTTGCATTGTTGGAGGTGGAGCCCGGTTAGGCACAATAAAAAATAAAAAATAAAGGAAATAACTTAACTGCTCCCGCCAAGTGCTTTCCCGCCTTGCCCTAGTCCCGTTTCGCGAAATGTCACCGCTCTCTGACTTTGATTCGCGAAACGACGTCGTTCCTGCTCTTTAAGTCGCGAACAAGACCCTTCTTCGAAACTGCTTCAGCGATTGACTGCACTATGTGATATCTGAAGAATCACAGGATGCACTATTATTGACAGTTCATAATTCTGTTGAAGACTTGATATTGGATTCAGGGGTTTTAAATGTGGTAGGATATCTATCAAAGGCCACAGTGCAGGACAGCGATAGAAGTGAAGAGGAAAGTGGGTCCGGGGCACCAATTCCTATTGTTCCACAGATAAATGTTGAAGAACCGCAGAGCTATGAAAAAATCTTACAAGATGAAAGTTCGAGCAAATGGGAGCTGACAGAACTTCCACCAGGAAAGAAGACATTACACAACAAGTGGGTGCACCAGGTAAACACTGAGCTTGATGGCAGAAATAGATACAAGGCTAGACTTGTTGAAAAAAACTTTCAACAGAGACAGGATATTGCACATGCAGTGAGAGTTGTAAGCAGAGACAAGAGTATTCCAAAGAAATAGATTGGAGGTGTAAGACTATTTGGACCCTGCTGATATGTTGATTGAGGGTGTTACTCTTGAGAAACTAAAGTTGTGTACAGCTTCAGTTGGTCTTCTGGAGTGACGACAGAGGCTTTGAGTTGCAGAGGTGGAGGATTCAAGTTGGAAGATTCATGGAGGATTCATGATAGAAGATTTATGTTTGAAGAAAAAGGGTGACGCCGCCAGTGAAGAATATCAGTTTGAAGAAGAAGACTTTGTAGTTTGTTTACCAGTCTCCAAGTGGGAGATTTGTTGGAGGTGGAGCCCGGTTAGGCACAAAAAAAAGAAAATAACTTACCTAGTCCCGCCAAGTTCTTTCCGGCCTTGCCCTACTCCCGTTTCGCGAAACGTCACCACTCTCTGCCTTTGATTTGCGAAATGATGATGTTCATGCTCTTTAAGTTGTGAATAAGACCCTTCTCCGGAACTGCTTCAGCGATTGACTGTTACAGGAGGCTTGAAGCCTTTTTTGTGTTTCCTTGGGATAGACGAAGAGTTCTTCGAGTTTCCTTGGGATAGAGGAAGAAGGAAGAAGAAGAAGATTGTTCTTCCTTGACTTTTTCTTGGTGATTTATGGCAGAAGAGAAATTGTGGTTTATTTCTCTTGTAAGTTTGTCTTCTTCGGTGTATCTCGGTGTAGAGTTTCTTCGGTATATCTCGATGTAGAGAGAGAAGAACAGAGAGAAGAAGAGAGAGCAACAAAAAGAGAGATTCCTCTCGTAAGTTGAGGTGATCGACTGGTGTAAATTCCTCAAGTAGTAAAATCCTCTGCAACTCCGTGGACGTAGGCAATTTGCCGAACCACGTAAATTTGTGTGTTCTTTTCTGGTGTGATTTTTTCTCGTTCTATTTTTCACTTCGTCGATCGTTCTTCTGTTTAATTTATATATATCCACAACAACTGGTGTATATATCTAGATCTCGCCACAGCATGCATGGATGGGAACGAATGGATTTTCATCATTAAAGTTAAAAAAGGCAACATGAATGGCAAATAACAATGAAAGAAAATGGAAATGTTCTTTGTGATCGAGGATGTCCACTACCACTAAAAAACAGATTCAGCAAATAAGGCGAAGCACATTTATATGTGGTGTCAAGTACAAATGAAAGAAGAGATTTGTCTTCTCCATGATTTCAGCAATTTATAATAGAATCTTCCTCAAAATCGCAGAAAAAAATTAGAACCGTAGAACTGATATATAATAGCTGATCTTTGTAAGAAAATTTAAGCAAGTAACAAATCTAGTTTTGTAAGAATTTCTCTTTCCTAGTATTGCAACCTTCCTTAAAGTTGTGTATTGTCTATCTCTCTCCAATTTCACAAGTAATAAATAAATGTCATTTCTTCTATAACAATTTATTTATATGTCTTTTGGTATAATATCCATGAAAGGCTAAATTAACTTCAAAACATTTTGTATATTTGACGTAAAATTAAAGAAAAATTAGCGAAAGATCTTGGAAAGAAAAAGTTTCAAGATAATTTGATACAACTCTGGTCAAGATGGGCCTTAAAGCTGTTGGATTTGCCTTAAGAAGGCTGTAATACCATTTTGTCATTTATAACACTAACCTTAAAGCAAATCCAACATTTTCAAAGCCCACCCTGATAAAAATTTGGTAAAGGTGTCCTAACACAATCATTTTCCTCAAAATTTTTTATCAATTCTATAAATTCGTTGACCATTCTAGCTGGTGACATCTTGAACTAAAACTTCTCATGTTATAACTCAAAACAGCATTATTTGATGAATCCTAAAAAATTTTCGCAGTGACCCCTAAAAGGGATTATTTTAACGAAGAACATTAATACAGACATTAAAATTTCTAAAATATAAAATATCTTTTAAATAGGGAATACAAATATTGAAGAGTATCCGCTGACTAATGTGTTTTGCTTGTGCTTTTGCAATAATTATGATTATATCGATGAAAAACACTGAAATGAGACCAAGAAGACTGATCTGGTAAGGCACCCACACCCACCCTATATCTTTATCTTTCATACATAGTCATTTTGTCCCTAGCTCATCGTACTATTACTTCTTGCTTATTTATTTAGCTTCTTGGCTTGCCCTAGAATCTACTATCCAAATCTAACTGAATGTAAGAGAAAAGCACTCGTTTTCTTTTGCAATTGGGATTGGGGCTTACCAACTCTAGCGTCTCTATCTTTCAAGCACAGTTGAATGAAAATAGCATCTTTTTGGCATACAAAGGGAAATAATTGATCTATTTACCTTACCCCTTGAAACTTTGTATGGAGTTTGATCCGTCTATTCACTCTTCTTAATATGCTTATTCTCTGACCAAAAATGTCATGCCATGCAACAACTTCATATTCTTTTCTTTGGCAAATTTCTCGCAACTTCAACCGTAAACCCATGGCCACCTTCAAGCGAAGAATACAACACATTTTCTAGGCCTAGAGCTATGTATATGTTTCAATGTCAATGAAAGAATTGGTTTAGGAAGTTTTTTTAAGCAAATGAAGTGTGCCAATCCTTTCCTATACAAAATCTACCAAACCGGTGAAGTACATGATCTAGCCCTTTCCAATGTGAGAAATTTACAGAATGTGGCTTTCTTTTTCAGAAAGAGGCATTTACATGGATTTTTCTTGGTCTTGTGTTCATGATGGCTATTGAATGATCTTGGGCGATTGCTTTCTGTCCATATAATGCATACAAGTATAGTTTTTGGTTGGGCCGGCTCGATGGCTCTATATGAATTAGCTGGTTTTTTTCCCACTAACCTTGTTCTTGATCCCTTGTGGAGACAAAACGTGTTAGTTACACCCTTCATGACTTGTTTCGAAATAACCAATTAGTAGGGGAGCTGGAGTATCTAAGGAGGAACTCTAAAAAATCTAGGTATTTGGAGTTATGAAGACGTGGCAGAGACACATATTGTGGTTTCTCACTTGTGCTTCTTGGCAATTATCCAACATTGGGTAGGTATCTAGAAAGATTTTGTTATGAATGTACGAGAAAAACTTCTTTGTGCCCAATATCTTTGTAATTCATTTTCTTACCATCCATCATGGATTTCTACATTTCAAACTCACTAGACAGGAGAGCTTAATTGCCCACTAGATTCATTAACAAAATTTTTAGTTTTCCACGGTGAAAAAAATAACTTGAAAACATGCTAGCTAGCTTGCCTAGCGCCTTATGATTGCTGGAATTTTCATCCTAGATTGGCTCATAATCTTAATCTTTACCTGCCTTGAGAGTAAGAAAAAAAACAGAGGTTTGCACATCTCTAACACCTCTCTTTTCTTCAACAACTAGGTACGCGATTCGCCATGAAAGCTCTTGGTGAATTGAGGTACTTTATCGGTATTGAGGTTTCTAAAACATCTCATGGGTACAACATGAGCTAACATAAATCTTTGAGTTAATTTGTTCGATTTAATGCTACATACTACTTACTATAGAGGGTCGACACTTCTGAAAATTCATACTTCATTATTCTTCACATGTTCCCACATTTTCTTGAATTGAAACAAACCCATCTACCTTACTGTCAAGCGACCTGATATTGCTCATGCAGTTCCTAATAAAGTAAGCTAGCGCCTCTACTTCCAAATAGAGTGCACTATTCAAATCTCAAAACTAGAGTGCATAAGCAAATAAGCAGTAGTTTGTTGGATGAGATTTCGTCGAGTGCAGGGACTAAAGACATAATAGTACAAGATAGTTCTAATCTTCCTTCGCAAACAAACTAAGACATGTGGCCTTAGCACAATTGTCCGCTCATAACTACCTCAGAAAAAAAAGTACGAGAATCAACATGTTCCTGCATATGTCGGCTGACATCATCCAGCAGTCTTCTCAAACTATATGCCTATTCTTACTCAATCTCGTGCTCAGTATTCCGTGATTGAGTGTGCTTGTCCTATTGTACTCCCAGAGCTTGACTTATCTTACCAGTCTCTAGTTCAAACTACCATCCCCATCCCAGCCTTGAGATGCCTTTTCCGCTGAGGAGGTTTTTATGAACTGCTTCTCCAGTTCCATCTTTTTAAAAATGCTTGGACTGATATTTTGATGTATGTATGCTTAAGGAAGATCGAGCGAAAACAACATCATAGGATCAGAATGTTCCAGTTCAAAGCATTATCCTCCTCGCTAAAAATGACCGGTCTACTCTTATCTTACAAAGACAAAAGAGTTTCATCTCGTCATCAATATGATAAATGAAAAAGAAAAAACTAAAGCTTCTATAAAATGAAAAGAACTGACCCGCATTCCGTCTCCCATAGGTTTACACAATCTTTGTTTTTTGGCAATTTAGAAAAAGATAGTTCACTTCTTTTTTCTTTCGATTCCGCATTCATTTTGTTGGTTCGTGCCACCATTAACATATCTATCGTCATTTCTTTCCCAATAGCAAAAATTCCACCCTATAACTAGACTAAGTTCCTTCTAGTCCTTAAAAGGAGAAGTTATCTTTAGAATTTCTTGCTTCTAAAAGACCTATTTTTGCCCGAATTCTACCATATTGAACCGGGTTTTTCCTTCTAGCTTCCATTTAGTGGGAGTGTCCTCCCATCAAGCCTATATTAAGTATGTGTGACTATAATTATCTGTTTTTCAGATTCTTAGAGCCGCTAAACGGTAGGAACAAACAGTGAGATAGCTCCAACAATATTAATTATTTATACGGAATTACTGAAACCAATTTAATTTGATCTAATCTTTTATTATTTTTTTATTACATTAATCATTAATTAGTAATCTACTAAGCTAATTAAATAATAATTTCTAGTTAATTAATTAACATAAAAATAATAATTTAATTACATTCGCATCTCCTTGACCTATATTAATTATAATAAAATTTATTAAATTATACCCAGCATACGATAACATATCAATTAATTATTAATTTCATTAAAAATAATTCCTATATATAAAATTTAAACTAAAAGTAATATCAACTAGCTTATTCNAGGAGGTTTTTATCAACTGCTCCTCCAGTTCCATCTCTTTAAAAAATGCTTGGATTGATATTTTGATGTATGCCTGCTTAAGGAAGATCAAGCGAAAACAACATCATAGGATTAGAATGTTCCAGTTCAAAGCATTATCCTCGTCGCTAAAAATGACCGGTCTACTCTTATCTTACAAAGACAAAAGAGTTTCATCTCGTCATCAATATGATAAATGAAAAAGCAAAAACTAAAGCTTCTATACAATGAAAAGAACTGACCCGCATTCCGTCTCCGACGGGTTTACATAATCTTTGTTTTTAGCCATGGGCAATTTAGAAAAAGATAGTTCACTTCTTTTTTCTTTCGATTCCGCATTCAGTTTGTTAGTTCGTTCCACCATTAACATATCTATCTTCATTTCTTTCTCAATAGCAAAAATTCCACCCTATAACTAGACTAAGTTCCTTATAGTCCTTGAAAGGAGAAGTCATCTTTAGAATTTCTTGCTTCTAAAAGACCTATTTTTGCCCGAATTCTACCATTTTGAACCGGGTTTTTCCTCCTAGCTTAAATTTAGTGGGAGTGTTCTCCCATCAAGCCTATACTAATTAAGTGTGACTATAATCATCTGTTTTTCAAGTTCTTAGAGCCGCTAAATGGTAGGAACAAACAGTAAGATAGCTCCAACAATATTAATTATTTATACGGAATTACTTAAACCAATTTAAATTGATCTAATCTTTTATTATTTTTTATTACATTAATCATTAATTAATAATCTACTAAGCTAATTAAATAATAATTTCTATTTAACTAATTTACATAAAAATAATAATTTAATTACATTCACATCTCCTTGACCTATATTAATTATAATAAAACTTATTAAATTATAACCAGCATACGAATAACATATCAATTTATTATTTATTTCATTAAAAATAATTCCTATATANACATAAAAATAATAATTTAATTACATTCACATCTCCTTGACCTATATTAATTATAATAAAACTTATTAAATTTAAACCAGCATACGATAACATATCAATTTATTATTAATTTCATTAAAAATAATTCCTATATAAAAAATTAAACTAAAAGTAATATCAATTAGCTTATTTTAATTAGTAAGGCTGATTTCAATTTTAAATTAATATATCTATATCAAATTTTATTTACTTAATATTAATGATTTTAATTTATATTTTCTTATCAAATCCAGTTACACTAAATAAATCATAATTATTATAAAATAAAAACTTTATTCCTAATTATTTAATAATTTATAAAATAATTTAAAATAATAAGTTTTATTTAATCAAATTGAATCACTTATAATTTTGATTTAGTTAAATTAATATATTAGATTACTTAGGGCTTGTTTCGTAGTGGCTTTTAATAGAATTTATCACCGGATTTACTAAATTCAACCCAATGCGTAAATACAAATATTTTGGAAATTTGGATTTAAGGCCTCAAGTTTTACTTTAGATTCGACTTAAATCCGGATGTACTAAAATCCAAGGGTAGGGGCGGACTTAATGAATTTACGATTTAAGGATTTACAAAATCCTAAGGCTAAAAACTACTTGCAGCCAAAGACCCCTTAGTATTTATTTTNGCTTGTTTCGTAGTGGCTTTTAATAGAATTTATCACCGGATTTACTAAATTCAACCCAATGCGTAAATACAAGTATTTTGGAAATTTGGATTTAAGGCCCCAAGTTTTACTTTAGATTCGACTTAAATCCAGATCTACTAAAATCCAAGGGTAGGGGTGGACTTAACGAATTTACGATTTAAGGATTTACTAAATCCTAAGGCTAAAAACTACTTGCAGCCAAACACCCCTTAATATTTATTATTTTTTATTTTCAAAAAATTGAATTATACAACCAAATATTATAAGTTGTACTAACATATCTAATTCTTCTCTATACCTTTCGCTTCTACCCACAACTCTTGTTGATAAAGTTGCGACTTGCAAAAATGGCATGGAGAAAATCACGACATATGAGGGAGAAGGGGAGCATTTGAGGGGAAGTGTGGCCAAACCCTCATCTCTCTCCACCCTTCAGCTCCTAACAAATCCAATATNTAATATATTAGATTACTTAGGGCTTGTTTCGTAGTGGCTTTTAATAGAATTTATCACCGGATTTACTAAATTTAATCCAATGCGTAAATACAAGTATTTTGGAAATTTGGTTTTAAGGCCCCAAGTTTTACTTTAGATTCGACTTAAATCCGGATCTACTGAAATCCAAGGGTAGGAGTGGACTTAACGAATTTATGATTTAAGGATTTACTAAATCCTAAGGCTAAAAACTACTTGCAGCCAAACACCCCTTAGTATTTATTATTTTTTTATTTTCAAAAAATTGAATTATACAACCAAATATTATAAGTCGTACTAACATATCTAATTCTTCTTTATACCTTTCGCTTCTACCCACAACTCTTGTTGATAAAGTTGCGACTTGCTAAAATGGCATGGAGAAAATCACGACATATGAGGGAGAAGGGGAGTTCTTGAGGGGAAGTGTGGCCAAACTAATATTGTGAAAATCATATCAGTCATTGAATTGAAAGAATGAGAGTTTTAAAACTTGATGCTTCAACTAGGGCCGAACCAAGGATTGAACGGATGATGTANCTCTTGTTGATAAAGTTGCGACTTGCTAAAATGGCATGGAGAAAATCACGACATATGAGGGAGAAGGGGAGTATTTGAGGGGAAGTGTGGTCAAACCCTCATCTCTCTCCACCCTTCAGCTCCTAACAAATCCAATATGTGAAAATCATATCGACCATTGAACTGAAAGAATGAGAGGTTTAAAACTTGATGCTTCAACTAGGGCCGAACCAAGGATTGAACGGATGACGTGATAAATATTAAAATTAATTTAATATGATTTAAATGATGCATAATATAAATATATGATAAATATGTGATAATAATAAATAAAACTTAAACATACATAACAGATTTAATAATTATAAATTTAAATTTTCATATAAAGGTCATGAAGGTATAATTATATATGTATTATAAATAGANCTGCAACTCCGTGGACGTAGGCAATTTGTCGAACCACGTAAATCTGTGTGTTCTTTTCTAGTGTGATTTTTTCTCTTTTTATTTTTCACTTCGTCGATCGTTCTTCTCTTTGATTTATATATATACCACAACAACTGATGTATATATCTAGATCTCACCACAACAACTGGTATCAGAGACAGGTTTGGATCTGATTAAGAATGATAACCGCAGATGAAGTGAAGGTTTCAGGGATTGAGAAATTTGATGGCACAGTTTTTGG
Organism: Phalaenopsis hybrid cultivar; assembly: GCA_002079205.1. Classification (NCBI taxonomy): domain Eukaryota; kingdom Viridiplantae; phylum Streptophyta; class Magnoliopsida; order Asparagales; family Orchidaceae; genus Phalaenopsis; species Phalaenopsis hybrid cultivar. The sequence continues at coordinate 186,680 of JXCR01144842.1, read as the reverse complement.
TTATTGGAGAATGCAGATAGATGATTACCTTTATGGAAAGAAATTTTATCTTCTATTATTAGGGAAAAGACCTGAAAAGATGGATGAGACTGAATGAAATTTGTTGGATCGACAAATTCTGGAGGTTCCTCGATTGACCCTATCGAGGTCCGTTGCACACATCGTCGTCAAGGAAAAGGCGACTGCATATCTCATGGCAGCATTATCAGGTATGTATGAAAAGTCATCGGCGAATAACAAGGTGTACTTTATGAAAAAATTATTCAATTTGAAGGTGATGGAAGGTGTTTATGTTGCGCACCTGAATGATTTCAATACTATCACAAATCAATTGTCGTCTATGGAAATTGATTTTGATGATGAGATATGTGCATTGATCTTGTTGGCTTCATTGTCAGATAGTTGAGAAGCCATGAGGATAGCAGTTAGCAGTTCTACAGGTAAATCAAAATCGAAATACCATGATATTAGTGATTTGATTTTTGTTGAAAAAGTTCGCAGGAAAGATTTTGGCGAGGTCTCAAGTTCGAGTTCGACACTGAATGTTGATTTCAGAGTGAGATGGCATGACAGGAATTAAGTATAGGGAGATCAAAATAAAATTTTGGTAAGCAGACAACCTGTTGGAATTGTGGCAAGACTGGTCACATAAAGAATAACTGCAGGAATCCTAAAAAGATAGAGAATGATAGCGCAAATGTGATATCGGAAGAATCACATGATACACTATTATTGACAGTTCATAGTTCCGTTGAAGACTTGGTATTGGATTCAGGGGTTTTGAATGTGGTAGAAAATCTATCAAATACCACAATGCAGGACAGTAATAGAAGTGAAAAGAAAAGTGGGTCCGGGGCACCCATTACTATTGTTCCACAGATAGATGTTGAAGAACCACAGAGCTATGAAAAAATATGGCAAGATGAAAGTTCGAGCAAGTGAAAGCTGACAGAACTTCTACCAGGAAATAAGACATTGCACAACAAGTGGGTGTACCAGGTAAATACTGGGTTTGATGGCAGTAAGAGATACAAGGCTAGACTTATTGAAAAAAGGCATTCAGCAGAGGCAGGATATTGCCCATGCAGTGAGAGTTGTAAGCAGAGACAAGAGTAATTCAGGAAATAGCTTGGAGGTGTAAGGCTATTTGGACCCTGCTTGAGAAACTGAAGTTGTGTACAGCTTCAGTTGGTCGTCTAGAGTGATGACAAAGGCTTTGAGTTGCAGAGCTGGAGGATTAAAGTTGGAAGATTTGTGGAGGATTCATGGTAAAGGATTTATGTTTGAAGAAAAAGGGTGACGCCGCCAGTGAAGGATATCAGTTTCAGGAAGAAGACCTTCTAGTCTGTTTACCTGTCTCCAAGTGGGAGATTTGTTGGAGTTGGAGCCCGGTCAGGCACAAAAAAAGGAAATAACTTACCTGGTTCCACCAAGTTCTTTCCCGCCTTGCCCTACACTCGTTTCGTGAAACATCACCACTCTCTATATTTGCTTTGCGAAACGACGACGTTCCTGCTCTTTAAGTTGCAAATAAGATCCTTCTCCGGAACTGCTTCAGCGATTGACTGCTACAGGAGGCTTGCGGCCTTTTTGTGTTTCCTTGAAATAGACGAAGAGTTCTTCGGGTTTCCTTGGGATAGAGGAAGAAGGAAGAAGAAAGAAGAAGAAGAAGATTGTTCTTCCTTGGCTTCTTCTTGGTGACTTATGACAGAAGAGAAATTATGGTTTATTTCTCTTATAAGTTTGTCTTCTTCGGTGTATCTTGGTGTAGAGTTTCTTCGGTGTATCTTGGTGTAGAGTTTCTTCGGTGTATCTCCATGTAGAGTTTCTTTGGTGTATCTCGGTGTAGAGAGAGAAGAACAAAGAGAGTAGAAGAGAGAGCAACGAAATGAGAGATTCCTCTCGTAAGTTGAGGTGATCGACTGGTGTAAATTCCTCAAGTAGTAAAATCCTCTGCAACTCCGTGGACGTAGGCAATTTGTCGAACCACGTAAATTTGTGTGTTCTTTTCTGGTATGATTTTTTTTCATTCTATTTTTCACTTCATCGATAATTCTCCTGTTTAATTTATATATATACCACAACAACTAGTGTATATATCTAGATCTCGCCACAATATGCACGGATGAGAACAAATAGATTTCATCATCAAAGTTAAAAAAGACAACATGAATGGCAAATAACAATGAAAAAAAATGGCAATGTTCTTTGTGGTCGAGGATGTCCACTACCACTAAAAAATAGATTCAGCAAATAAGGCGAAGCACATTTATATGTGGTGTCAAGTACAAATGAAAGAAGAGATTTGTCTTCTCCATGATTTCAGCAATTTATAATAGAATCTTCCTCAAAATCCCAGAAAGAAATTAGAACCGTAGAACTGATACATAATAGCTGGTCTTTGCAAGAAAATTTAAGCAAGTAAAAAATCTAGTTTTGTAAGAATTTCTCTTTCCTACTATTGCAACCTTCCTGAAAGTTGTGTATTGTCTATCTCTCTCCAATTCCACAAATAATAAAAAAATGTCATTTCTTCTATAACAATTTATTTATGTCTTTTGGTATAATATCCACGAAAGGCTAAATTAACTTCAAAACATTTTGTATATTTGACTTACAATTAAGGAAAAATTAGCGAAAGATCTTGGAAAGAAAAAGTTTCAAGATAATTTGATACAAATTTGGTCAAGATGGGCCCTAAAGCTGTTGGACTTGCCTTAAAAAGGCTGTAATACCATTTTGTCATTTATAACACTAACCTGAAAGCAAATCCAACATTTTCAAAGCCCACCCTGATAAAAATTTGGTAAAGGTGTCCTAACACAATCATTTTCCTCAAAATTTTTTATCAATTCTATAAATTCGTTGACCATTCTTGCTGGTGACATTTTGAACTAAAACTTCTCATGTTATAACTCAAAACAACATTATTTGATGAATCCTAAAAACTTTTCGCAGTGACCCCTAAAAGGGATTATTTTAACGAAGAACAGTAATACAANGTAAAGGTGTCCTAACACAATCATTTTCCTCAAAATTTTTTATCAATTCTATAAATTCGTTGACCATTCTAGTTGGTGACATCTTGAACTAAAACTTCTCATGCTATAACTCAAAACAACATTATTTGATGAATCCTAAAAAATTTTCGCAGTGACCCCTAAAAGGGATTATTTTAACGAAGAACATTAATACACACATTAAAATTTCTAAAATATAAAATATCTTTTAAATAGGGAATACAAATATAAGTGGTCTATTCACTCATGTAAATTTGAAGAGTATCCGCTGACTAATGTGTTTTGCTTGTGCTTTTGCAATAATTATGATTATATCGATGAAAAACACTGAAATGAGACCAGGAAGACTGATCTGGTAAGGCACCCACACCCACCCTATATCTATATCTTTCATATATAGTCATTTTATCCCTAGCTCGTCGTACTATTACTTCTTGCTTATTTATTTAGCTTCTTGGCTTGCCCCAGAATCTACTATCCAAATCTGACTGAATGTAAGAGAAAAGCACTCGTTTTCTTTTGCAATTGGGATTGGGGCTTACCAACTCTAGCGTCTCTATCTTTCAAACACAGTTGAATGAAAATAGCATCTTTTTGGCATACAAAGGGAAATAATCGATCTATTTACCTTACTCCTTGAATCTTTGTATGGAGTTTGATCTGTCTATTCACTCTTCTTAATATGCTTATTCTCTGACCAAAAATGTCATGCCATGCAACAGCTTCATATTCTTTTCTTTGGCAAATTTCTCGCAACTTTAACTGTAAACCCATGGCCACCTTCAAGCAAAGAATACAACACATTTTCTAGGCCTAGAGCTATGTATATGTTTCAATGTCAATGAAAGAATTGGTTAAGGAAGTTTTTTTAAGCAAATGAAGTGTGCCAATCCTTTCCTATACAAAATCTACTAAATTGGTGAAGTACATGATCTAGCCCTTTCCAATGTGAGAAATTTACAAAATGTGGATTTTTTTTTCAGAAAGAGGCGGTTACATGGATTTTTCTTGGTCTTGTGTTCATAATGGCTATTGAATGATCTTGGGAGATTGCTTTCTGTCCATAAAATGCATACAAGTATAGTTTTTGGTTGGGCCGGCTCGATGGCTCTATATGAATTAGCGGGTTTTTGTCCCACTAACCTTGTTCCTGATCCCTTGTGGAGACAAAATGTGTTTGTTATACCCTTCATGACTTGTTTCGAAATAACCAATTAGTAGGGGAGCTGGAGAATCTAAGGAGGAACTCTAAAAAATCTGGGTATTTGGAGTTATGAAGACGTGGCAGAGACACATATTGTGGTTTCTGACTTGTGCTTCTTGGCAATTATCCAACATTGGGTAGGTATCTAGAAAGATTTTGTTATGAATGTACGAGAAAAACTTCTTTGTGCCCAAGATCATTGTAATTCATTTTCTTACCATCCATCATGGATTTCTACATTTCAAACTCACTAGACGGGAGAGCTTACTTGCCCACTAGATTCATTAACTAAATTTTTAGTTTGGCACTGTGAAAAAAATAGCTTGAAAACATGCTAGCTAGCTTGCCTAGCGCCTTATGATTGCTGGAATTTTCATCCTAGATTGGCTCATAATCTTAATCTTTCCCTACCTTGAGAGTAAGAAAAAAAACATAGGTTTGCACATCTCTAACGCCTTTCTTTTCTTCAACAACTAGGTACGCAATTCGCCATGAAAGCTCTTGGTGAATTGAGGTACTTTATTGGTATTGAGGTTTCTAAAACATCTCATGGGTACAACATGAGCTAACATAACCTTTGAGTTGATTTGTTCGATTTAATGCTACATACTACTTACTATAGAGGGTCGACACTTCTGAAAGTTCATACTTAATTATTCTTCACATGTTCCCACGTTTTCTTGAATTGAAACAAACCCATCTACCTTACTGTCAAGCATCCTGATATTGCTCATGCAGTTCCTAATAAAGTAAGCTAGCGCCTCTACTTCCATATAGAGCCCACTATTCAAATCTCAAAACTAGAGTGCGTAAGCAAATAAGCAGTAGTTTGTTAGATGAGATTTTNAAGAGTATCCGCTGACTAATGTGTTTTGCTTGTGCTTTTGCAATAATTATGATTATATCGATGAAAAACACTAAAATGAGACCAGGAAGACTGATCCGGTAAGGCACCCACACCCACCCTATATCTTTATCTTTCATATATAGTCATTTTGTCCCTAGCTCGTAGTACTATTACTCTTGCTTATTTATTTAGCTTCTTGGCTTGCCCCAGGATCTACTATCCAAATCTGACTGAATGTAAGAGAAAAGCACTCGTTTTCTTTTGCAATTGGGATTGGGGCTTACCAACTCTAGCGTCTCTATCTTTCAAACACAGTTGAATGAAAATAGCATCTTTTTGGCATACAAAGGGAAATAATCGATCTATTTACCTTACTCCTTGAATCTTTGTATGGAGTTTGATCCGTCTATTCACTCTTCTTAATATGCTTATTCTCTGACCAAAAATTTCATGCCATGCAACAACTTCATATTCTTTTCTTTGGCAAATTTCTCGCAACTTCAACTGTAAACCCATGGCCACCTTCAAGCGAAGAATACAACACATTTTCTAGGCCTAGAGCTATGTATATGTTTCAATGTCAATGAAAGAATTGGTTTAGGAAGTTTTTTTAAGAAAATGAAGTGTGCCAATCCTTTCCTATACAAAATTTACTAAACTGGTGAAGTACATGATCTAGCCCTTTCCAATGTGAGAAATTTACAAAATGTGGATTTTGTTTTCAGAAAGAGGCATTTACATGGATTTTTCTTGGTCTTGTGTTCATAATGGCTATTGAATGATCTTGGGAGATTGCTTTCTGTCCAAAAAATGCATACAAGTATAGTTTTTGGTTGGGCCGATTCGATGGCTCTATATGAATTAGCGAGTTTTTGTCCCACTAACCTTGTTCTTGATCCCTTGTGGAGACAAAATGTGTTTGTTATACCCTTCAGGACTTGTTTTGAAATAACCAATTAGTAGGGGAGCAGGAGTATTTAAGGAGGAACTCTAAAAAATCTGGGTATTTGGAGTTATGAAGACGTGGCAGGGACACATATTGTGGTTTCTGACTTGTGCTTCTTGGCAATTATCCAACATTGGGTAGGTATCTAGAAAAATTTTGTTATGAATGTACGAGAAAAACTTCTTTGTGCCCAAGATCTTTGTAATTCATTTTCTTACCATCCATCATGGATTTCTACATTTCAAACTCACTAGACGGGAGAGCTTACTTGCCCACTAGATTCATTAACTAAATTTTTAGTTTG
>JXCR01144842.1:125284-174143 GCA_002079205.1 Phalaenopsis hybrid cultivar | reverse complement strand
GATCCCACGGTTCTGTCGTCCTGGTACCACTATTTTCTATTGGAATCACTTAGTCCAAATGAACTTACTAAACTCAACTTAATGAGTTCCATAATTTCATTTAGACCGTGGGAAAACTCGTTAGCAACCGTAGGTTACCTCCTCCGAGGGTTCCCGATCTTCCAATAGAGACGTTTTAATTTAGTTGAAGTTGTATTTTTTTNTTCCATAATTTCATTTAGACCGTGGAAAACCTCGTTAGCAACCGTAGGTTACCTCTTCCGAGGGTTCTCGATTTTCCAATAGAGACGTTTTAATTTAGTTAAAGTTGTATTTTTGTGATATTTGTGAAGTTGTGGGGGTGATTTATGCAATTTTATTTTTTTCATGCAGGTATGTAAATACAAGCATAAAAAGTGCAGTAGGAAAGTACAAGAAAGACTATAAAATGCTGTAAACTGTAAAAGTGTACTTGGCGAGTTTTCTTGTTCCACCACCTGAAACTCAAAATGCATGTCAGAGCTGGGAAAGTAAAGTTTTGGAGACCTTCCTAACTCTATGTTGTGTATTGAAACTCCTCAAGTTTTAAGGANACCTTCCTAACTCTATGTTGTGTATTAAAATTCCTCAAGTTTTAAGGATAATATTATTAAGCGAAACGTATTAAATTTAATAGATCCTTAAGATATTCACCAGATTAAGAGTAGGGAGCAGGTTCATGCAACCTTCTTTATGTATGGTAAAAGACCTTGGGTTCGTTTAAATTTTATTATGTTACTTAATAATTCATCTTAAATATCCTNGCAGGTCCATGCAACCTTCTTTATGTCTGGTAAAAGATCTTGGGTTCATTTAAATTTTATTACNAGATATATAATTATTAAAATAATTTATTGTAAGAATATAAATTATACTATAATTTATAATAATTAATCAAAAAAAAGTATATAATACAAAAAAATCAAAAGTTAAAATTTTTTATAATATTCCTACTTTATTGTCCTATTTAATATTTTGAAAGTCCAGCCATTTTTTTCATTTTTGCAACTTTTTTAGTCCAATATCATTTAAAACTTAGAATTTCAATGTTATAGAAAAAAATATTTCTATAGCATAGCTCCTAAGGCAATATTTACTAAAAATCCCGCATAAATCCTGCTCGAATCCAGCTACAAATAGCACCAAAGAGTAATTTTGCATCTATACAATCTACTTTACAGTTGTTTTTAGCGAACCAAGTGNTAAATCCTGCTCGAATCCAGCTACAAATAGCACCAAAGAGTAATTTTGCATCTATACAATCTACTTTACAGTCATTTTCAGCGAACAAAGTAGCTGATTATGCAGCAACCTTACTCGAAATGTCCAAATTTGCATAAACTCAATGATAAAGTAAGAAGTCAAGAAGAATGGCATGCTTAATTACTATAAGCGAAAAGGATGTACCTCACCAACACCAACTCGAAAGGTGATCGGCTTCCCTCGATCATAGCTACTGTCAAACACCTTTCCATTCTCCAATCTCCCCACATAGTGCGCCTTCCACATAAACAAAACTTCATCAAAAGGGTAAAATATCAGAAGGAAGTTTTTCTCACAGAGCAGAATCGTACTTTTATGAGAAGACCCTTGATTGCCCCCCCGCCAGAGCCTACAACCCGGTCGCAGAAGGCAAGGCCGGAGGGAGAAACCGTGAGCGTGCAGTCAGGCCCTGATGGTCTTTCAGTGGCAATGGCCGAAGAAGGAAGGATAAGAGAGGAGACATCGATAAAGGAGGCGAAGCAGAGGCCAGCTAGGACGAAGGAGGTTTCTCGCCGCCGGGGGAGCTGCGAGGCGACGGCAATGATGGGCTTCTGTGGCCGAGGTTTAACTCCAGGGTGAGAGCTAGGGTTAGGGTTAATTACACGGAAAAATTGGTTATTTTGGAGATGTCGACTTGGCTTGAGCCGGGAAATGGCCGCCGTAGCAGTGGCAGTGGTGGCAACAGCTGAAGAGATAGTGGAGCACATTTCTATTCTCCAGCTGTCTGCAGTCCGTGCGTAATGTATGGATAAAGCCAAAGCCTATTATTGGTCGATATGTTTTCAAATTGAATGGTGGGAAAAAAAAGGGTAATTTTAAAATTTCAATAACAATTCATCATACAATTAATTGAAAAAATTATAAAGATAAATGATTTTAACTTCAGTTTTGAAAGCATAGAAATTGTATTCTAACANAAGAGATAGTGGAGCACATTTCTATTCTCCAGCTGTCTGCAGTCCGTGCGTAATGTATGGATAAAGCCAAAGGCTATTATTGGTCGATATGTTTTCAAATTGCATGGTGGGAAAAAAAAGGGTAACTTTAAATTTTCAATAACAATTCATCATACAATTAGTTGAGAAAATTAAAGAGATAAATGATTTTAACTTCAGTTTTGAAAGCATAGCAATTGTATTCTAACAAGAGAATAATGTTGTTAAACTTTTTTATAAATTAATCATTATTCCTCAAGATGTGAATGTATGGAGCAAAAATGCCACGAATCTCAAAGGAATCAAACGAGTCGGAGTGGACTCTTAGATGACTGAAGTTCCGAGCCAAAGAGTGAGATGTGGACTGGTCAAGCAATCGATCGACTGCACAGTGAACTCGGCCGACATACCTCTCACCAAGAATGAAACGTGAGGACAAATAAGTTGGTCAGGACAAGAATGAAACATGGAGACATTCTCTATCTCTCTACTATGTCTCTCTTCTCTCTATTCTCCTCTCATCTCTAACTCAAGGCCGTGTAATACGGAAAGACAAGTTAGGATTTAACAATGAAAAATTTATGTTTAATTTGTCTTTTTATATAAATTTTTATATCACAATTAATTTAGAAAAAAACTTATGTAGAGTATTTTNTATTCCTCAAGATGTGAATGTATGGAGCAAAAATGCCACGAATCTCAAAGGAATCAAACGAGTCGGAGTGGAGTCTTAGATGACTGAAGTTCCGAGCCAAAGAGTGAGATGTAGACTGGTCAACTAATCGCAGCGAACTCGACCGACATACCTCTCACCAAGAATGAAACGTGGGGACAAACATGCCGATCAACTGTTCCCCTCTTTTCTATAACAATACTTTAGACCCCTATAAGTAGGTCAGGACAAGAATGAAACATGGGGACATTCTCTATCTCTATACTATGTCTCTCTTCTCTCTATTCTCCTCTCATCTCTAACTCAAGGCCGTGTAATACGGAAAGACAAGTTAGGATTTAATAATGAAAAATTTATGTTTAATTTGTCTTTTTTTATAATTTTTTACATCACAATTAATTTAGAAAAAAATTATGTAGAGTATTTGGATATTTGACAATTTACTCCTCATATTTCATATTTTTATACAATTAATACTATTATATTTATATTAGGAAAAATAACTCCAAAATGCTTTTTGGGCCAAATTAATGGATATTTATTTATATTTAATTTAAGGAATATTTTTATCGAAGTTATTTATCGANTTTATACAATTAATACTATTATATTTATATTAGGAAAAATAACTCCAAAATGCTTTTTGGGCCAAATTAATGAATATTTATTTATATTTAATTTAAGGAATATTTTTATCGAAGTTATTTATCGGTCTTTATCGATATTAAAATTGCTTAGATCTAATTTTATTTTAATTCAACTTCTTGATTAAGAGCAACTTCCAATAAATCATTTGAGGAACTCAGATCTATATGTAAGATAACATATATGAATTACTTCAAAATTGGGATATTGCTTCAAAACTAATATAAATAAGAGAATTGAAAAAAAAGGATAAGAGAATGAAAATTTATATTTAACTTAATAATAAATGTATCTAAAAAAAATTATTTATAATATTTTTATAACCTTGTAATTCATGTCTCCTGCTATCCTNTATGTAAGATAACATATATGAATTACTTCAAAATTGGGATATGGCTTCAAAACTAATATAAATAAGAGAATTGAAAAAAAGGATAAGAGAATGAAAATTTATATTTAACTTAATAATAAATGTATCTAAAAAAAATTATTTATAATATTTTTATAACCTTGTAATTCATGTCTCCTGCTATCCTTCAATAATTAGAATTTGAGGAATTCTCAATAAGGTATTGTTGTCAAACTCTTCTTTCTCTTCTTGTTCATCCCTTGCATTTTTTCTCTNCTGCTATCCTTCAATAATTAGAATTTGAGGAATTCTCAATAAGGTATTGTTGTCAAACTCTTCTTTCTCTTCGTGTTCATCCCTTGCATTTTTCCTCTTTGTTGTGAAAGATGGAGGGGATCCTAATGAGAATATCATAATTCCCAAAGCAACCTTATTAAGGTATTATTTTGGAGACATATGAAAGAAAGAGAATCCGAGAGGAAGAAGNGATGGAGGGGATCCTAATGAGAATATCATAATTCCCAAAGCAACCTTATTAAGGTATTATTTTGGAGACATAAGAAAGAAAGAGAATCCGAGAGGAAGAAGGATAAAAGGAGAATTGAAAAGAAGATAATTGGGATTCTCCAAGAGAAAACTTCCTCTACTTTTCATCATGTTGATCTTCCAGCCCAAGTGAAGGCTTGAACTGCAGTAGACCTACCACCCTTTGTTCTTCCTCTGAATGAGTATTCAATTTCTATGTCATCTTCACATGTTGAGTATCTACCATCTACTAAAGTGGCTTTAGCTATATTAGAGTCTATACCCTCTAATTTGACAAGTTCAAAAAACTGAACAGACTGTCAATTCGTGCTCAAATTAAATCTCGTTCCAAAGGTATAGTTAAATTTTATTAATTACTTAAATAATTAATTTGTTTAGAATTCTAATGTGTTTGAGCTTGTTTTACAATGAGATTCATGTTTTAGCAAACTTATAAGCAATGAATGATATGCTGACTAGTGTGCTTCGTTGGACGGGCTAGTCAATTAAACTTGAATGTGGTAAATGCTTCATGGTGGCTCTAAGAACAAAATTGACAATTCACACACTAAATGCATAATCTTTTGGAATATTTCTTCCTAGAAAATGACTTATTGAAGTACTCATAATTGTATATTTTTTTGTTATAGATGCCCATTTTAATAAGCAAGTTGAACCGAGAGTGGGAAGCATGTGGTAATTATTAGAGTGCACAATGCTAATGTGAATAAATTTGCCACTTTATTGTCAATAAGAATAGTTTAAGAAGTATACATGATGACTTCAGTGTCTCTATAGATAGGCATGGATGTTATAATCTTGAGGAAGATTAAGAACTCTTCTCAAAATTAAATAGCTTGAATTTGACATCTACATAAAATAATGGCGAAATACTACAACAACTAAATGAGCTAATAAAATCTTATGATAAGATGAAAATATGAAGGACCAACATGGGTGACAAGCTCCTAGTTCATGGCAAGTGACAAGTTTGTATTGCAGGGCTTGACATAGAGTGATTTAGTTTCCTTATAAGCCATTTTTGAAACATGTATGTAATTCATTTTACCTTTTTTATGAATGTGGAAAGTCACCCTTAGTGAATAATTTTAATGATTGCAACATTTTTTCCAAATAAATAAACTGAAATAGTTTTATATTTTGATGTGATGACTTTAATTATATTGTGTTATTAAGTGAAATATTNACTGAAATAGTTTTATATTTTGATGTGATGACTTTAATTATATTGTGTTATTAAGTGAAATATTAAAAAAAAATGACTTTTTATGTATTTCTCTTATAGTCATTTCCTTTGCCTTTAATAAGGTAGTTAATTTAAATTTTTAGAACCTTTTTCTTCTAAAAAAACCCTAGGCATTTTTATGACTTCTATAATTTGATTTTATTTTCATCTTCTCTCTCAAATTTCTAGATAAAAATATGTTTCAAATTCATCAATTTAGCTATGATTTTATGGAATTTGAGTTCTCTTCTCAATCCATACTTTATGATGCTAACAAAAATTTGGCATAGTTCAAGTTTATGTTTGATCATTTGATAAATTTGAATGCGGACAAAAAGGGCGAATTGCCAAATATGATGTATGATGCTGAGCTCCTCTTCTACAATGTCCAAGTTACATTGTGGTTACAACTTCCTTTTCACAATGAGTTAGTGGGTATATTCAAATTCCACAATATTATCCCAGCATAAGTGTTGTAGAATTTATTTGCAGGAATCATAACATTGCTTTTGTACGTGCAGTAGCAAAAGAATTTATGATTAATGTTACTAATCTGTCACTTCTTCATAATAAAAACATACTTGGATGGATTCATCCTATTCTTTGAGATTAAAAGGCTTATAGAGCAAAGTCAAGAAGTGGAAGGTGAGGTTTTGTTATACCGCAAGCAAGGATAAGTGGACAATCATTACTCAAACTTAATCATTCCCAACAAATAGGGCTTCAAAATTTGCACTAATTGCCAAAGAGGAGAAGAGTTTCTTCATTTTGAAGAAGTTGTATTTAAAGGGGAAGAGTTTTTTAGACTACAAGTGAAGAGAATGCTCAATCATACTTAGCTCTTATTCACTATTTGTTAAAATATTCAATTTAACATAAGCATAAGTTGAGTTAATGAAGCATTTAATAACTTCTTTTTTATGATTTGTTTTGACAGCTTACATGTATGATGCTCCTCCTCCGAAGTGAGAGGTCATTGTATTTCTAATGAGGAAAGCAATCTGACCACAATTAAAAAGGTAATTAAGTGGGATTTTGTGGTAACTGAAGAATAATTATTGAATTTGCCTTCAGATAAATTTTAATTGTAAATAAAATTTTATCATGTAGCTAGAAGTAGTCAAATAAAAAGTAGACAAAGTCACCAATATTGNTAATTAAGTGGGATTTTGTGGTAACTGAAGAATAATTATTGAATTTGCCTTCAGATAAATTTTAATTGTAAACAAAATTTTATCATGTAGCTAGAAGTAGTCAAATAAAAAGTAGACAAAGTCACCAATATTATTATTTAGCTTCTTGTTTGGATGACTCCATAATTTTCTCTATATTTGATAGGACATTATCCTCCATAAAAGAAATCCTTTTTTCCTTATGTTATTGTTGGTTTTATTTTTGGTTTTATTTTTGGTTTTGTAAAGAAAAGAAACCAGATATGTAGATCTCAAATATTTAATTATTTAAAAAATCAAACAGGACATAAAAAATAACATATTATCTTGAAAGATAGAAATATCACTTTATGATAAACTAAATTATTTAAATAAGTGATTTTGGAGATTTGCATGGTTTGCGTTGGAACCAACATATCTTTTCCCTACCTATTCCAGAGATTATATATGTTTTAGATTAGTTTAGGTTGCTAACTTTCTATAAGATCAAGCTCCTGTAGTTTGTTACATCATAAGCAACAAAACTCCTTAAAAAAAATCTAGATTAAGGATGTAGTTTTATCTTCAGAAAATTTCAAAGTTAAAATTTTCACGATTGATAATTAGGAATATCAAATAGGAAAGTTCAAAAGTAAAAAAACTTATTCACATAACCCAAAAAAAATGTAGGATAAGATGAAGATATTGAGAAGCTTATTGACATTTCAACTATCATTTTATTTGACTCTATTGATTTTGAATAAGATTTATTTTATATTCAAGTTGGAATTTATTAGANACGATTGATAATTAGGAATATCAAATAGGAAAGTTCAAAAGTAAAAAAACTTATTCACATAACCCAAAAAAATGTAGGATAAGATGAAGATATTGAGAACCTTATTGACATTTCAACTATCATTTTATTTGACTCTATTGATTTTGAAAAAGATTTATTTTATATTCAAGTTGGAATTTATTAGAATTTTAGGACATACATCACACGATATATGATCATGAAAAATCTTAGGATAAGAGAATTTATGTCATAACTAGATGAATGACCTCTGAATCCCAAGACTACTGGTGAATTTTTCTAGAAGAAGAACCCCAATAACTAGTTTAGCAAGAAAATATGTAGCAAAAAAATGACTTATATCCATTCTCAAATATGATTAAAAAGGCTAGACATTAATAGACTTACAACCATGCCGAGNTGTCATAACTAGATGAATGACCTCTGAATCCCAAGACTACTGGTGAATTTTTCTAGAAGAAGAACCCCAATACCTAGTTTAGCAAGAAAACATGTAGCAAAAAAATGACTTATATCCATTCTCAAATATGATAAAAAAGGCTAGACATTAATAGACTTACAACCATGCCGAGAAAAAGGGCTACCATCTAAACCCACCTAATCATAGTAAAATCATGCATGGCCGGTCTCATGAAATGCAAGATAGGAAAGGCTTTTATTTAAGAGAGTTTGGTCTAACAACTTGATTATAAAAAAGATGTCTAAGTATAAGTGGTATGCAAAAATATCGTAAGAATAATACAAATATATTTTTGAAATTTAAAATTATAATTTTTATTGCTCACCACACTTATATATATATATAAACTCTTAATACCGAGTGATAAAGCAGGCTGTGTATAAGAATGCATGTTTTTACTGATGAATGCTCAAAAGATCAATTTATAAGGTCAATTAGTATGTAAAAGGAAACTCACTTTATAAGGTGATGTTCCTTAAAGGATAAATCACCTCTTTTGCGCAATGAGTGAGGGCCTGAAGACAAGAAATATAACCAATATGAATTAATATGCTTAAAAGAATCTTTTCATGGCTATTCCTAAATCTAAAAGAGGTTTCTACTAATTTTTATTTAATTTCAATTTTGTTGTTTTAAATACATGGTATCCTAAGGTGTGAATGCAATATTTTGTTTGTTTTTAACTTGTTTATGAATTTTGAAAAATTAAGTTTAAATTGTTTAATTTTGGTAAAAAAAATTAGTTATTAATGAGCCTACCAAAAAATCCATGCAAAAAATAAACAAAGTGACTACCAGAAATGTTGTTAGTGCACAAAGTGAGTGGAGTCGAACTAGGCCTTATTATTTGAATTACAAATTTGATTATTTTTATTTAAGTTATCAAATAAAAATATTCATTTCTAAACATTTTCATAATTTTTATGAATTTTATAGATTTTTATTTGAATTTATTTTAATATTTAGTTTAATGTCTTATATATGCTTATGCAACATATATAAGTATTTAAAGATTATTATTACTTATATGTTACCATATATCATTGTAGAAAGTGATTATGGATCTTTGGAAGAAGAAAATTAAAAAAATTTAGAAATTTTGGGNCAATTTTGTTGTTTTAAATACATGGTATCCTAAGGTGTGAATGCAATATTTTGTTTATTTTTATCTTGTTTAGGAATTTTGAAAAAATAAGTTTAAAATGTTTAATTTTGGTAAAAAAAAAATTAGTTATTAATGAGCCTACCAAAAAATCCATGCAAAAAATAAACAAAGTGACTACCAAAAATGTTGTTAGTGCACAAAGTGAGTGGAGTCAAACTAGGCCTTATTATTTGAATTACAAATTTGATTAAGCTCCTATAATTTATCAAATAAAAATATTCATTTTTAAATATTTTCATCATTTTTATGAATTTTATAGATTTTTATTTGAATTTATTTTAATATTTAGTTAAATGTTTTATATATGCTTATGCAACATATATAAGTATTTAAAGATTATTATTCCTTATATGGTGTCATATATCATTGGAGAAAGTGATTAGGGATCTTTGGAAGAAGAAAATTAAAAAATTATAGAAATTTTGGACATTTTATGAATTTTTATGATTAAAATTTGGTTTATTACCACAATTTTTAAATCTTTGGTATATTTTGACTAAATTATTTTCAAATTCACTTCAAATTATTTAAATTTTAAAGATAATTTTGGTTTAAAATTCATCAAAATTCAAATGGCCACAAAATTCCTTGATATTTCATAGAGATGCTTAAAATAAAATTATAATTAATTCATTCAATTTTAAAATCACTCTAACTTCATTTGGATTTTTTATGAATTATTGTTTTTATTTAATGTGTTATTTATTAAAATGTTAGTAAAAATTATTTATTGGAAAATATTTTTGAATATTGTTTTTCTATTCACATGATTTATTGATATAGTTTTGTNTAAATTATTTTCAAATTCACTTCAAATTATTTGAATTTTAAAGATAATTTTGGTTGAAAATTCATCAAAATTCAAATGGCCTCAAAATTTCTTGATATTTCATAGAGATGCTTAAAATAAAACTATAATTAATTGATTCAATTTTAAAATCATTCTGACTTCATTTGGAATTTTTATGAATTATTGTTTTTATTTAATGTGTTATTTATTAAAATGTTAGTAAAAATTATTTATTGGAAAATATTTTTGAATATTTTTTTCTATTCACATGATTTAGTGATATAATTTTGGTTTAATTGGAGTTTTCTTAAAGAAGTTGTGAATTCTTGAATGATGTGAGTGTATATTTATAATTTTTGTATTTTCACTAATGCCAATTTATTTCAAAATAAATAGTAGTTATCCCACATTTTTTCTGTTAAATAGCGATTCAACTTTGTTGGTTGAACTTTCAAATAGTATTTATTCCATTTGTAGAGTATATTAATGAGGGNTTCTTGAATGATGTGAGTGTATATTTATAATTTTTGTATTTTCACTAATGCCAATTTATTTCAAAATAAATATTATTTATCCCACATTTTTTCTGTTAAATAGAGATTCAACTTAGTTGGTTGAACTTTCAAATAGTATTTGTTCCATTTGTAGAGTATAATAATGAGGAGGGTATATTTGTAATTTTGGAAAATTACAAATATGCTCATCTTCACTTTTAAACACTTGATCTTTACTCTTTGTTTACTATTTACTCTTTTATTAATGGTTTCAAATCAAGTTTATAAGTTTTACACATTTTTTGAAAGATTCATTTTGATGGTTTAAAAGTACAAAAATTATGTTTATAATTTTAGGGTACTATATGTTCGTTGGCATCAAATTTTGATGTCACACATGTTGGATGCCATTTTCAAATGTTATGGGAGCATATAACATTCACACATGGCTTCTCATAACTCAAGGAATCCATAAAACCCTCCCACACATCTTTCTGCGAAAAATGGGGTTTAGGGTGATACACCCGTGCATTAGTTTAGGCTCCTGTTAACATTAAATTCACTGATATGTGACCTATAATAATGCTTATTTTTGGAGTTATGGGACCATATTTTAGTTATAAATACACTCTCATACCTTATGGATCAATAAAACCCTTCGATAGATATTTTTTTGTGAAAATCAAAGTTTTCCAGGCCATATCCGTGCCTAAGTGTCAATCTCGGGTGCCTGGATGCCTAGCCTATGTGCCTAGGCACCTAGGTTCCCAGAGTAGTCCCAAAATCGAGATCATGGATAGTTTGGGCTTATTCTGGGTGCCTAGGCGCTCGGAATAGTGCTCTATGACCACAAAACTAAGAGAGCTAAAAGCTAAGCACCCACTCTCAGTGCCCAAGTGCAAGCCTCGGTGCCTAAGGAACATCCTACTTTCAAATCCTAATTTTTCTTGGAATTTTTACCGAAACTAGGCAAGCCCAAGTTCTTAGACAACCGAAATTGTAGATTCTTATAGTTAAAGAGAATATATGAAAAGAGGGAGGCAAGAGTGGCCATGTGGACACCTTTTTTGACACTTGGAAGGATTTGGAGAAAGGAGGAGCAATTTTATCGTCTTCTTCTTTTTTCCTAAGTGTCAGTCCTCCGATTTCTCATCTCATAGTGCATCTATACGATATGAGATGGAGAGTTATTCAAAGAAAAAGGAACATAATGTAAAACAAACTAGCGCCTCTTTGATAAAACAAACTAGCGCCTCTTTGACGACATCAAGCTGACAAAATGAAGGTTGGTGACATGCGACGAGCAACACCATAGACCTGAATGGGTTTAACCTACCCATCATCAAAATTTGGCTCAAATGTGAGATTGCTAAAATCCCATCTTTTGATTTTAGTTCTAAGGGTATGGAGAAATTCTCATGGATCATGGGAGGATGATACAGAAAAAGAGCTCCTAACCTAATGACTCACTGTAACACAAGCCTAGCCTAATCTTTTCCGACATGAAACCTATTAGTTTTTTAGAAAGAAAGAACAAGAGCTTGAAGGAGTCACTCACCGTGTAAAGGTTGACAAAGTATTCACTTTGCTTGCTCCTTGATACGACTTTGCTAGGATGAATCTCTCCTTTCTCCTTAGGAGAGATTAAGCTCTCCTTAATCCTCAATTTAGCTTCTCTAAGTAACTCCCCCACACACTCCAAGAGATGGTGGAAGAAGAAGAAGAGGGATGTGAAGAATAAAGTTAATGGAAGAAGAAGAAGATGATGATAAAGTTGAAGCTGAAGAAGAAGATGACTTTTCTCACACTTTTCTCACACCTCACACCCCCCCCCCCAAATACCTTATTAAACTAAGTTACAAATTTTTTGTTCATGTTTAAATTTTAATGTCTTTTATGAAGAATTTTATGTCATTTTATTTAGGGTAGTTGGCACTTTAGCCCAAATTATTTTTGACTGAAGCTAAGTGTGCTTTTGTTCTCGTATGAGTCTAGGTTGATTTTAGATAGTTCAAGTTGGGTTGAACTGATCTAAAGATGAGTCTTTAGGTAATCTGAGTTAACTAACCAGAATAAGGCTGGTTTTCTCTCGGATTATTTTCAAATATGTTTAAATCGACCCATGTTTAATAAAATTTACCCAAACATACTCAGTTTGATAGAAGTCAAACTAGTCTCACGTGGCTTAGATTGACTTAAGGTAAGCTAAGTTAACCAAGTCAGATTAACTTAGGATTACACTAGGTTAATCTGGACTAATCCAAGTTAAACCCCTTAAGTTGAATCAAGTTTAAGTTAATTTAAACTTGCATGAAGTCTAACTTAATTTAGACTTGAGTTGTGTGTTTAAGTCTAAGCCAAGCTAACTGAGTTAGGGCGAGTTTACTTGGTGATTCAGTTGAATTGGGTTCACCCAAGCTAGGTTGGGTTGACCCGATCGTTCAGTTGAATTGGGTTAACCTGAGTTAGGTTGGCTTGACTCAATGATTTGGTTGAATTGGGTTTACCAGAGATAGTTCTGATTGACCTGATGATTCAATTGAATTGGGATTATCTGAGTTATGTCAGGTCGATCCAGTGGTTTCATTTGAATTGGGTTAACATGAGTTAGGGCAGGTTAACTAGGTGGTTAAGTAAAATTTGGTTAACCCGAGTTAGGTAGGGCTGACCCAATGGTTTAGTCATTAGACTATGTCCAGATTAGCCTAGGCCTAGTAGAGTTCTATTTGAAATAGGAATAGGTTAAATTAGACCTAAAAAGAGGTTTAATTTAAACTAAGTTTAAATTATGTTAGATTTATGTTAGTTATAGGTTCAGCTACACCTAAGGGAAGGTTCAATTTGAACTATGTCTAAATTATGTTAGACCTAGTAGGGTTCAAAATTATGCTAATTCTAAGGTGGATTAGACTTAAAGATACAATTAGTTCTAATTTAAGTTAGACCCAATACATCATGCATGAGCTATGCTAAATCTAACTAGGATTCAGACTTGACCTCAATTGGAAGGGGTCTTTGATACACCTAATAAATGTTAATTTTCTATATATATTTTATGCTCATTTTTAATGATATTACACTTTAATGAAAGGTATTTTCATGTTTTAGGTTTCAGGTACAAGAAGTGGAGTTTTGGAGAAAAATGAGCGAAAATAGAGCAAAATTGAGCAAGGAGCTAAGATCTTAACTGGCATCTAGGCTCCAGCCTTTGGTGATTAAGCACCAGACTACAGGAGCTCTGGTGCCATTGTGCTAAGATATGGAACCTAAGCTCCATCCAGTTATAAAAATCTTCTAGAAGGGTGGCACCTACGTGCCACAGTTGGGCGCTTAGGTGTCAAAACCGACTTTCTCCATTAGAGCCCCTTATTACTTGAATAATATATATACTTGTGTAGTTACCCTATCATGTAACTTTACATCAAATTTGCACACTAGCCGCTAAATATAAGTTGGGTCAAGTTTTTAGTTATATTTTGGGAACTTAAATAATTGCGTAATTACAGGTCCGGTCAAATTTTTGGCGTCATTGTCGGGGAAGTGACAAAACTTTTTAACTTAAAATTTTTATTAAAACTGTGACATTATTTTAGGAAAATCTTAGTATTGTTTAAATATACAAGTGCTCGTTTATGTGTTAAAATATTTTAAAAATAAAGAATAAAAAAATATTTAAAAAAATCAAAAAAATTAAAAATTTTATTTCATTTTGAGTGTTTTATTTATTTTAATTTTAGAACTTTTAATTTTGCATGCATAGTTCAGGATCTGAAGGTTTAGTGCCTTATGATTCTGAATTAAAATGAACTATAACAAAAATTTGAAGAAAAAAACTTCATAATTTTTAAGAAATGGCGAACACTTCACAAAAAAATTTTGAAAATAAAATTGTTGAACATGAATATCTTCACATACAAAGACCTTTAAGAGACTACACAAACCCTTCAATAGATAAAATTCACTTAAGTATGCAAACTCCTACTGCAGCGGGCAACTCATTTGAACTTAAACATGTTATTATATAAATGGTACAAAACAATCAGTTTGAGGAAATACCATTTGAAGATCCAAATTTACATCTTGCTAGTTTCTTAGAATTGCATGCTACATTTAAGTATGATGGTGTATCAACGATGTTGTTAGAATAAGGTTTTTTTTCTTTTCTTTAAGGGATAAAGATAAGATGTGGTTAAACTCATTAGCACCTGGATATATTAAAACTTGGGGAGATTTAGCGTAGAAATTCCTAGCTTAGTACTTTACACCTTAAAAAATTGTTAAGCTTAGGAATAACATTAACACATTTACTCAGTATGAAGGGGAGTGAATATACAAAGCATGGAAATGATTCAAAGAACTCCTTAAGAAGTGTCCACATCATTCTTTATCAGACTGGTTAATTATTCAAACATTTTATAATGGGTCAGTAGGATCCCTTAGATCTATCATTGACGTTGTTGATGGCGGATAATTAAAGTCAAAACTATTTGATGAAGCGTATGCATTAATCGAAGAGATGGATAACAATTTTCAATGGCCATCTGAAAGGGTAAATCCTAGGAATGTAGCTAGTGTTCATGATAATGATGCAATTTCAATTTTAGCATCTCAAGTTGCTGCGATATCTAATAAGTTAGACTAATTTGGAATGAACTTAAACACCTCATGTGATTGAAGAAAACTCATCAGACCATATGATTGATTCTCAACCATCATTTGAGACTTTAAATTCAATTAATAATAGACTCAATAACCCATATTCTAACTATTATAACCCAGGTTGGAAAATCACCCTAACTTTAATTGGAATAGTAACTATGGCGGTGAAGATCAACAATGGGGGAACAATCAAACAAACCCATTAGAAAACTGAAACAACCAGGGTAATACTAACAATAGACCTTCTTATCCTTATCCTCTAGGCTTTAAAAACAATCAACAATTTAAGGAAAAGAAGTTTTTTTGTAGAAGAAGTGGTATTATAAATGAGAAATCAATTATAAATTCAAAGTGCTGCAATTATAAATATTGAGAATTAACTAGACAAATTACTAACACACTTAGCAATAGGACTTTGGGAATACTTCCTAGTAACATTGAAATTAATCTCAATGATAAAAACAAAGAGCAGGAGCAAGTTAAAGTTGTGAAGTTGAGAAGCGGTAGAGAATTAGAAACTAAAGTACAGAAAAAGATTGAAGTTAAGAGAGAAATTGAAGAAACTGAAATACCTGAATAAAATATTCCTAAGAACTTAAAAAAACTTATTTCTCAAAATAAGATCAACTTAGAAGGACAACCACCTCCATTTCCTCTGAGACTTAGAAAACAAAAGTTGGATCAACAAGTTTCAAAATTTTTTGAGATAAATAAAAAGTTAACTATCAGCATTCCTTTTGCCGAAGCTTTGGAACAAATGTCAAGTTATGCAAATTGTATAAAAGAAATATTAAATATGAAAAAGTAGTTTGGTGATAATGAGACTGTATTACTAAGTGAAGAATGCAGTGCTATAATTTAGAAAAAGCTTCCTCAAAAGCTTAAAAATCCTGGCAATTTTACTATAATGTTGGTCGTCATATTGAAAAAAAGATATTTAATTTAATTTATATATATAATTTTGAAAAGTAATATTTTAGTTTTGAAAATACAAGACCGAACTGATCTCATATAGATAAAAGTTTAAACAAATGAGCACAACACTACAAGTGACATACATATCCTGAGAAATAGACATATCACTTATCTGTGAGGCTTTATTAAACAAAATAAAAAAATTATGACATCCGTCATAGTATGCGAACCTTTATGTCGACCGACAAGTTCCCTTATCTAATATGAAAGAATAGATTGGGTTTATATTAGGCTAGGTTCTAAAGGTTCCTATAAAGGCAAACCCTTATAGTTAATTAAATCTTAAATGACCGAGGTCACCTAAGAAAACTCTCGATTTAGATCAGAAAATATTGTCTTAAAAAATTTTAAAAGGTAGCACTTTTCAAAGATCGGACAAAGGAGTGTTAAATGAGGAAGACTCAAAACATGGAAAAATTATTATGGAATCCAAAGGGAGAAAACTAGCGGATGCCACGAATCCTGAGGAGAACCTCAGTGACTTCCCAAGTTATCCTATGGTTTGGCTTCAACTCCGAAGAGATATCATTATATGTTTTATCCTGTCCATTTTATTAATTAGGGCTTACATTTGCATGACACAATCATACAAGTAGCCTGGAAGATAAGAGGATTTATGTCGTAACGAATGACAACCTCAGAGCCTACGACGAGTAAGGGCTTAAATTACACAACATGATTGTGCAAAGACCTAAAGATAAGTTGAGAATTTATGTTGCACTAGGTAAACAACATCAAAATCCTATGACTTGTTATTTAATTCTAAGGAAGGATTTATTATTGTAGATCCACATGTCGTGCTTCCTACGGTGCTAGCTCCAAGCTCCACATCGAAGTAGTAGCCCTAATGTCTACTGTTTAAAGGTTTTACCACATATGTCAAGTTTTGGTTTTGTTGTAGTTCAAGTGTCTTATTTGGAGGAAGTTTAAGTTGATTAGAGCGACACCAGTTAGGATCCCACAGTTTCCTTATTCTGGTACCACTATTTTCTTTTGAAATTACTTAGTCTAAATGAGTTGTTAAAATCATTTAAACTAGGGAGAGCTCGTTAGCAACCGTGGGTTAACTCCTCCGATGGACTCCCTTAAATTCAAACTGACATATTATGTAATGTTATGTTAATTTTTTTTATTTTAAAAATGTTATTTAGTTTTGAAAATATGTTGTGTTTTGCACATAAAGTAAATAAACAAAAGAATAAAAATGTTATAAAGTAAGGAAATAAAATTGCAGTGCAAAAGATATAAATGTGTACCTGTCATCTTCTCACTACTCCAGCTGCATAATTAGCATCATAAAACAAACTATATTTGTAGGAATTAAAGAAATTCCAGGAAAGTAAATGGAAGCATCTGCTACGAAAAAATCAGAAAAGCTACTCATAGCAAAACCCGAGCAAAAAGAAACCCGTAGTCACATATGAAAGACTAGAACTGGGTTTAAGACATTAGTAAAGGCTAGGCTCAGAGCTGGATTTTGTGAAGCTCAACCTTAAGTAAGAGCTACCAACCCGACAATCTACAAAGGGTAGTCCTAACCTCGATCCAAGTGATTAACCATGGACCTTTATAAATTCTCATTTGAATTTAATTTTCATCCATATAAAATTTATTTTTATCATGCAAAAGAGATTTTGCTTAAAAATTTTTTTGTTGACCGATGCAGTCCACAGATTAATTACTAAGATCGAGCTAGGAATACATGCAACTTAAAAGTATCGGAGGAAATCATCTTCTCAAGAATCGTTGAATAGTACCATCATCTCTTATCCTCTTCTTTTATTAAAGGTCCTTGAGGTAGGAGATACTATTATAAAATCTCACATCGTATCCCTCGTTTTAGCACACATTAGCATTATCATCATTGCCCGAGCCACCTAGATCTCAGATTTACACAAGCCAGATGATCTATAGGTGGCAAAAACAAATGTCCCCAATTGCTTACAACGATTTAAATACCTTAAAGAAGACTCAAATCCTTGAGCATTGGGTTAATTAATGTAAGATAAGTAGTGTAGGGTATTTCTATTGATTTAGGTGAATTATTGGGTCCCGAGGCACAGCTTAGTGAGTCTCTAAAAGATTTAATGGATGATTTTCTAGAACAAAGCATAAAATGTCCAATTTTCCTTCAAAATATCCAAAAGAATATTAAAGTATTCGGGGCATAACCCTAAACAACTTTTAAAACCCTCTAAAAGGTTTTGAGTTCATGTGAACTTATTACATTGTTCAATTAATCATCCGATGTTAAATAAATTTTTAATGGAATAATACACCCTATGCTTAATGAACATTAATATTTTAATTTTCCCGAGAGTGGGGTAGGCATACATTCATTTGATGTTTTATTTAAAAGTGATGTAAGTGGGTACCCTTAGGGAAGGCCAAAGTAATTAAAGATCTTGTACCCACAATTAAAGTTGGGCTTGAAGTATTTTAAAAATGTTCATAGTTAGTTAAGTTTTTCTTTCCTAATCCTCATTAAACATGTTTAAGATCAGACCTGGCTCACTACTAAGCCCTTAAATCCAATTTTCATGTAAATTTGTAAAAATAAGTGAGATTAATTCTCATTAAAAATCATGCTTATCATCTAATCACCAACTATAGGGCTTTCAAATAAGTAAATCATTAACTTCCTAGCTTAAGCCCATTACCTCAGTATCATCCAATTGGATTAACCTTCAAGTCTCAATAATTTATAAAATTACAATCTTACCCTTATCATGAAAAGGTGACAAGTGGGTTTCTACCTCTTAACCTATTATGTTTCAAACATTCAAAAGAGTTTATTATGATAAAAACTACCCATTTACCCTTTGATTAACCTAAAATTTAATTAGAATATCAAAATTCCAAAATTACAATTTTGCCCTTAAAGCTCTCCACTCCGTAACTCATTAAATACAAATCAAATGACTTTGAAATTTTTAAAGAACCCCACTCATGGGTCAATTAAAATATCAGAGAAAAATTTGTGATTTTTCTAAATTTTTATTTAATTTATATAATTCCGTTAACTCAAAAAAATAAGATTTTTAATAATAATTTATTTAACTAATCAAAATTAATTTTCTGTCAACGGAAAAATTACTATAGGTTCACCTAAGTTAGAGGACCACTTAGACAAAATTTCATAATTTTTTAAATTATATTTTAATTATTATAATTATTTATTATTTTTTAANATATCCATTCTAAATGAACCATGGATTATTGTACTGTGAAGATATGGTGTATCCTAGTTCCAAGTCAACACCTAGAGTTGACCCTAACGCCAAGTAATCCCATAGGGACTCTCCTTGAATTCTCTTATAATGATCTTACCTACTAAATGGTAAGTCAACACCCAGGATTGACCCTAAAGCCAAGTAATCCTATGGGGATTCTTCTTGAATTCTTTCATAATGATCTTACCTACCAAATGCTAAAGGTTAGGACCAATATGTGGAACTTCAAGTTGAGTAAAGAGAAGAGTTTTGAGTTTCTAATGATGAAAGATCATTATGTGGAATTTCAAGTTGAGTAAAAAGAAAAGTTTTGAATTTCTAATGGTGGGGGTATCAATATGTGGAATTTCAAGTTAAGTAAAAAGAAGAGTTTTGAATTTCTAATGGTGGGGTATCTCTTCTAATTTTTTAAGATTAGCCAATAGGAAAATCCTATGGCTAGACCTAGGCTACTAAAGAAATTTCTAGACCTCAACCAAAAGTGAGGTCAACATGTATTATTTTGGAGACATAAGAAAGAAAGAGAATCCGAGAGGAAGAAAGATAAAAGGAGAATTGAAAAGAAAATAATTGGGATTCTCCAAGAGAAAACTTCCTCTACTTTTCATCATGTTGATCTTCCAGCCCCAGTGAAGGCTTGAACTGCAGTAGACCTACCACCCTTTGTTCTTCCTATGAATGAGTATGCAATTTCTATGTCATCTTCACATGTTGAGTATCTACCATCTACTAAAGTGGCTTTAGTTACATTAGAGTCTATACCCTCTAATTTGACAAGTTCAAAGGACTGAGCAGACTGTCAATTTGTGCTCAAATTAAATCTCGTTCAAAAGGTATAGTTAAATTTTATTAATTACTTTAATAATTAATTTGTTTAGATTACTAATGTGTTTGAGCTTGTTTTATAATCAGATTCATGTTTTAGCAAACTTATAAGCGATGAATGATATGCTGACTAGTGTGCTTCGTTGAATGGGCTAGTCAATTAAACTTGAATGTGGTAAATGCTTCATGGTGGCTCTAAGAACAAAATTGAGAATTCACACACTAAATGCATAATCTTTTGGAATATTCCTAGAAAATGACTTTATTGAAATATTCATAATTGTGTTTTTTTTTTTTGTTATAGATGCCCTTTACGATAAGCAAGTTCGAACTGAGAGGGGGAAGCGTGTGGTAATTGTTACAGTGCACAATGCTAATGTGAATAAATTTGCCACTTTATTGTCAATAAGAATAGTTTAAGAAGTATACATGATGACTTCAGTGTCTCTATAGATAGGCATGGATGCTAAAATCTTGAGGAAGATTAAGAACTCTTCTCAAAATTAATTAGCTTGAATATGACATCTACATAAAATAATGGCGAAATACTACAACAACTATATGAGCTGATAAAATCTTATGATAAGATGAAAATATGAATGACCAACATGGGTGCAAGCTCCTAGTTCATGGCAAGCGACAAGTTTGTATTACAGGGCTTGACATAGAGTGATTTAGTTTCCTTATAAGCCATTTTTTGAAACATGCCTGTAATCCATTTACCTTTTTTAATGAATGTAGAAAGTCACCCTTAGTGAATAATTTTAATGATTGTAACATTTTTTTCCAAATAAATAAAATGAAATAGTTTTATATTTTGATGTGATGACTTTAATTATATTGTGTTATTCAGTGAAATTTTAAGAAAATTTTTTTTTTGACTTTTTATGTATTTCTCTTAGAGTCATTTCTTTTGCCCTTAATAAGGTAGTTAATTTAAATTTTTAGAACTTTTTTCTTCTCAAAAACCCTAGGATTTTTTATGACTTCTATAATTTGATTTTATTTTCATCTTCTCTCTCAAATTTCTAGATAAAAATAGGTTTAAAATTCATCAATTTAGCTATGATTTTATGGAATTTGAGCTCTCCACTTATCCATACTTTATGATGCTAATAAAAATATGACATAGTTCCAGTTTATGTTTGATCATTTGATAAACTTTAATGCAGAAAAAAAGGGTGAATTGCCAAATATGATGTATGATGATGAGCTCCTCCTCTACAATGTCCAATTTACTTTGTGGTTACAACTTCCTTTTCACAATGAGTTAGTGGGTATATTCAAATTCCACGATATCATCCTAGCATAAGTGTTGTAGAATTTATTTACAAGAATCGTAGCATTGCTTTTGTACGTGCAGTAGCAAAAGAATTTATGATTAATGTTACTAATCTGTCACTTCTTCATAATAAAAACATACTTGAATGGATTCATCCTTTTCTTTGAGATTAAAAGGCTTATAGAGCAAAGTCAAGAAGTGGAAGGTGAGGTTTTGTTATACCGCAAGCAAGGATAAGTGGCCAATCATTACTCAAACTTAATCATTCCCAGCAAATAGGGCTTCAAAATTGGCACTAATTGCCAAAGAGGAGAAGAGTTTGTTCATTTTGAAGAGTTATATTTAAAGGGGAAGAGTTTTTTAGACTACAAGTGAAGAGAATGCTCAATCATACTTAGCTCTTATTCACTATTTGTTAAAATATTCAGTTTAACATTAGCATAGGTTGAGTTAATGAAGCATTTAATAACTTATTTTTTATGATTTGTTTTGACAGCTTACATGTATGATGCTCCTCCTCCGGGGGTGAGAGGTCATTATATTTCTGATGAGGAAAGCAATCTAACCACAATTGAAAAGGTAATTAAGGGGATTTTGCGGTGACTGAAGAATAGTTATTGAATTTGCCTTCAAATAAATTTTAATTATAAACAAAATTTTATCATGTAGCTAGAGGTAGTCAACTAAAAAGTAGACAAAGTCACCAATATTGTTATTTAGCTTCTTGTTGGGATAACTCCATAATTTTTTCTCTATATTTGATAGAGAAATTATCCTCCATAAAAGAGATCCTTTTTTTCCTTATGTCATTGTTGGTTTTATTTTTGGTTTTGTAAAGAAAAGAAACCAGATATGTAGATCTCAAATATTTAATTGTTTAAATAATCAAACAGGACATCAAAAATAACATATTATCTTGAAAGATAGAAATATCACTTTATAATAAACTAAATTATTTGAATAAACGATTTTGGAGATTTGCATGGTTTGCGTTGGAACCAACATATCTTTTCTCTACCTATTCCATAGATTATATAGGGTTTAGATTAATTTAGGTTGTTGACTTTCTATAAGGTCAAGCTCCTATAGTTTGTTACATCATAAGCAACAAAACTCCTTAAGAAAAATCTAGACTAAGGATGTAGTTTTATCTTCAGAAAATTTTAAAGTTTAAATTTTCACGATTGATTATTAGGAATATCAATTAGGAAAGTTTAAAGTGGAACACTTATTCACATAACCCAAAAAAAAATGTAGAATAAGATGAAGATATTGAGAAGCTTATTGACATTTCAACTATCATATTATTTGACTTTATTGATTTTGAAAGAGATTTATTTGATATTCAAGTTGGAATTTTATTAGGATGTTAGGACATACATCACACGATATATGATCATGAAAAATCTTAGGATAAGAGGATTTATGTCATAACTAGATGAATGACCTCTGAATCCCAAGACTACTAGTGAAGTTTTCTAGAAGAAGAACCCCAAAACCTAGTTCAGGGAGAAAATATGTAGCAAAAAAAATGACTTATATCCATTCTCAAATAGGATCAAAAAGGCCAGCCATTAATAGAATTACAACCATGCCTAGAAAAGGGCTACCATCTAAACCCACCTAACCATAGTAAAATCATGCATGGTCGGTCTCATGAAATGCAAGATAGGAAAGGCTTTTATTTAAGAGAGGTTGGTCTAACAACTTGATTATAAAAAAGATGTTTAAGTATAAGTGGTATGCAAAAGTATCGTAAGAATAATACAAATATATTTTTGCAATTTAAAATTATAATTTTTATTGCTCACCACACTTACATTTTTTTTTGTTAACTCTTAATATCTAGTGATAAAGCAAGCTGTGTATAAGAATGCATGTTTTTACTGATGAATGCTCAAAAGATCAATTTATAAGGTCAATTAGTATGTAAAAGGAAACTCACTTTATAAGATGATGGTCCTTAACGGATAAGTCATCTCTTTTGCGCAATGAGTGAGGGTCTGAAGACAAGAAATAGAACCAATATGAATTCATATGCTTAAAATAATCTTTCATGGCTATTCCTAAATCTAAAAGAGGATTCTACTAATTTTTATTTAATTTCAATTTTTTTGTTTTAAATACATGGTATCCTAAGGTGTGAATGCAATATTTTGTTTATTTTTATCTTGTTTATGAATTTTGAAAAATTAAGTTTAAATTGTTTAATTTTGGTAAAAAAAATAGTTATAAATGAGCCCACCAATAAATCCATGCAAAAAATAAACAAAGTGACTACCAGAAATGTGAGCAAACCTATTGAGCACAAACACAATAAAGACAACAACAAAAAAAGGCAGCAAGAGGGTAACCAACACTAGACCTACAATAGACTTATTGGTCAACCATGTCATCTGAGTATCATTGTTTATTCTTTGACATTTGGGGTTCATTGTGATTGTTCATCCTTTGAATTATTCTTCCTCTTTTGGATAGTCTGAATGTCAATGGTAGACCAACTATGACAGACATCCTAACTTTAAAAAGAGAATAAACTATCCAAAAAATTGAAATTATATTTACTAAAGAGTTTTAAGCTTACTACAACACCTGGAAAATGAATTTAGCACACCATAAGCTAACTATAGCTTGTGCAGAATAACAAAACATATCATGTAAAGAAAATTCATATTACATAAAAATATTATTTATTCATTCTAAACATCAAGTCTAATAAGGAAAATCTGTCATAACCATATAGTTTTATTAACAAACAAACAAACACAAAACATAACAAAACACAATGACCTCTCTTCGACCTAATACTAAACTATGATTAATGACAAAAAAGAGTCTAAAGGTTGTTAGTGCACAAAGTGAGTGAAGTCAAACTAGGCCTTATTATTTGAATTACAAATTTGATTATTTTTATTTAATTTATCAAATAAAAATATTCATTTTTAAATATTTTCATAATTTTTATGAATTTTATAGTTTTTTATTTGAATTTATTTTAATATTTAGTTAAATGCCTTATATATGCTTATGCGACATATATAAGTATTTAAATATTATTATTACTTATATGGTACCATATATCATTGGAGAAAGTGATTATGGATCTTTGGAAGAAGAAAATTAACAAATTTTATAAATTTTTGACATTTTATGAATTTTTAAGATTAAAATTTGGTTTATTACCACAATTTTTAAATCTTTGGTATATTTTGACGAAATTATTTTCAAATTCACTTCAAATTATTTGAATTTTAAAGATAATTTTGGTTGAAAATTCATCAAAATTTAAATGGCCTCAAAATTCCTTCATATTTCATAGAGATGCTTAAAATAAAATTATAATTAATTCATTCAATTTTCAAATCATTCTAACTTCATTTGGAATTTTTATGAATTATTGCTTTTATTTAATGTGTTATTTATTAAAATGTTAGTAAAATATTTTGGAATATTTTTTCTATTCACATGATTTATTGATATAATTTTGGTTTAATTGGAGTTTTCTTAAAGAAGTTGTGAATTCTTGAATGATGTGAGTGTATTTTTTATAATTTTTGTATTTTCAATAATGCCAATTTATTTCAAAATAAATATTAGTTATCCCACATTTTTTCGGTTAAATAGCGATTAAACTTAGTTGGTTGAACTTTCAAATAGTATTTGTTCCATTTGTAGAGTTTAATAATGAGGAGGGTATATTTGTAATTTTGGAAAATTACAAATATGCTCATCTTCACTTTTAAACACTTGATCTTTACTGTTTGTTTACTGTTTACTCTTTTATTAATGGTTTCAAATCAAGTTTATAAGTTTTACATATTTTTTTAAAGATTCATTTTGATGGTTTAAAAGTAAAAAGGTTATCTTTATAATTTTAGGATAATATATGTTTGTTGGCATCAAATTTTGATGTCACACATGTTGGATGCCCTTTTTAAATGTTATGGGAGCAGATAACATTCATACATGGCTTCTCATAACTCAAGGAATCCATAAAACCCTCCCACACATCTTTCTGCAAAAAACGGGGTTTATGATGATACACTCGTGCAGTAGTTTAGGCTCCTGTTAACATTAAATTCACTGATATACGACCTATAATAATGCTTATTTTTTGAGTTATGAGACCATATTTTAGTTATAAATACACTCTCATACCTTATGGATCAATAAAACCCTTCGACAGATATTTTTTTTGTTAAAATCACAGTTTTCGAGGCCATATCGGTGCCTAAGTGTCAGTCTCGGCTGCCTGGATGCCTGGCCCTTGTGCCTAGGCACCTAGGTTCCCAGAGTAGTCCCAAAATCGAGATCATGTATAGTTGGTGCTTATTCCAGGCGCCTAGGCGCTCGGAATAGTGCTCTATGACCACAAAACTGAGAGGGCTGAAAGCTAGGCACCCAGTCTCAGCGCCCAAGCACAAGCCTCGATGCCTAAGGAACATCATGCTTTCAAATCTTAATTTTTCTTGGAATTTTTATTGAAACTAGGAAAGCCCAAGTTTTTATAAAATCAAAATTGTAGATTCTTATAGTTAAAGAGAATATATGAAAAGAGGGAGGCAAGAGTGGCCATGTGGACACCTTTTTTGACACTTAGAAGGATTTGGAGAAAGGAGGAGCAATTTTATCTTCTTCTTCTTTCTGCCTAAGTGTCAGTCCTCCGATTTCTCATCTTGTAGTGCATCTATATGATATGAGATGGAGAGTTATTCAAAGAAAAAGGAACATAATGGAAAACAACTAGCGACTCTTCAATAATAATGACGACATCAAGCTGACGAAATGAAGATTGGTGACACGCGACGAGCAGCACCATAGACCCGAATGGGTTTGCCCTACCCATCATCAGAATTTGGCTCAAATGTGAGATTGCTAAAATCCCATCTTTTGATTTTAGTTCTAAGGGTATGGAGAAATTCTCATAGATCATGGGAGTATGATAAAGAAAAATAGCTCCTAACCTAATGACTCACTCTAACACAAGCCTAGCCTAATCTTTTCTAACACAAAACCTATTAGTTTTTTAGAAAGAAAGAACAAGAGCTTGAAGGAGTCACTCATCGTGCAAAGGTTGATGAAGTATTCACTTTGCTTGCTCCTTGCTCCGGATTTGCTAGGATGAAGCTCTCCTTTCTCCTCAGGAGAAATTAAGCTCTCCTTATTCCTCAATTTAGCTTCTCTAAGAAACTCCCTCACACACTCCAAGAGATGGTGGAGGAAGAAGAAGAGGGATGTGAAGAAGAAAGTTAATGGAAGAAGAAGATGATGATGATGAAGTTGAAGCTGAAGGAAGAAGATGGTTTTTCTCACACTTTTCTAACACCTCACCCCCCCTCCCCCAATACCTTATTAAACCAAGTTACAAATTTTTTGTTCATGTTTAAATTTTAATCTCTTTTATGAAGAGTTTTATGTCATTTTATTTAGGTTAGTTGGTACTTTAGCCCAAATTATTTTTGACTGAGGCTAAGTGTGTTTTTGTTCTCATATGAGAAGTCAAACCATACTTAACCTTTAGTCACCTGAGTCTAGGTTGATTTTAGATAGTTCAAGTTGGGTTGAACTGATCTAAAGATGAGTCTTTAGGTAATCTGAGTTAACTAACCAGAATAAGGCTGTTTTTCTCTCGGATTCAAATATGTTTAAATCGACCCATGTTTAATAAAATTGACCCAAACATACTTAGTTTGATAGAAGTCAAACTAATCCCACGTGGCTTAGATTGATTTAAGGTAAGCTAAGTTAACCAAGTCGGATTAACTTAGGGTTCGACTAGGTTAAGCTGGACTGATCCAAGTTAAACCCCTTAAGTTGAACCAAGTTTAAGTTAAAATTAAACTTGGATGAAGTCTAACTTAATTTAGACTTGAGTTGTCTGTTAAGTCTAAGCCAAGTTAACTGAGTTAGGGCGGGTTTACTTGGTGATTCAGTTGAATTGGGTTAGCCCAAGCTATGTTGGGTTGACTCGGTCGTTCAGTTAAATTGGGTTAACCTGAGTTAGGTTGGATTGACTCAATGATTTGGTTGAATTAGGTTTACCAGAGTTAGGTCTGATTGACCCGATGATTCAATTGAATTGGGATTATCTGAGTTATGTCAGGTCTATCCGGTGGTTTCAGTTGAATTGGGTTAACATGAGTTAGGGCAGGTAAACCAGGTGGTTAAGTTAAATTGGGTTAACCCGAGTTAAGCAGGGCTGACCCAGTGGTTTAGTCATTAGACTATGTCCAGATTAGCCTAAGCCTAGTAGAGTTCTATTTGAAATAGGAATAGGTTAAATTAGACCTAAAAAGATGTTTAATTTAAACTAAGTCTAAACTAGGTTAGACTTAGGTTAGGTCTAGGTTTGGCTAGAACTAAGGGAAGGTTCAATTTGAACTAAGTCTAAATTATGTTAGACCTAGTAGGGTTCAAAATTATGCTAATTCTAAGGTGGATTAGACTTAAAGATACAATTAGTTCTAATTTAAGTTAGACCCAATACGTCATACAAGAGCTATGCTAAATCTAACTAGGTTTCAGACTTGACCTCAATTGGAAGGGGTCTTTGATACACCTAATAAATGTTAATTTTCTATATATATTTTATGCTCATTTTTAAAGATATTACACTTTAACGAAAGGTATTTTTCATGTTTTTGATTTCAGGTACAAGAAGTGGAGTTTTGGAGAAAAATGAGCGAAAATAGAGCAAAATGGAGCAAGGAGCTAAGATCTTAACTGGCATCTAGGCGCCAGCTTTTGGTGCCTAAGCACCAGACTACAGGAGCTTCGACACCATTACGCTAAGATCTGGCGCCTAAGCTCCAGCCAGCTATAAAAATCTTCTAGAAGGGTGGCGTCTATGTGCCACAGTTGGGCGCTTAGGTGCCAAAACCGACTTTCTCCATTAGAGCCTCTTATTATTTGAACGATACGTATACTTGTGTAATTACCCTACCATGTAACTTTACATCAAATTTGCACACTAGCCGCAAAATATAAGTTGGGTAAAGTTTTTAGTCATATTTTGGGAACTTAAATAATTGTGTAATTGTAGGTCGGGTCAAATTTTTGGCGTCAATGCTGGGGAAGTGACAGAACTTTTTAACTTAAAATTTTTATTTAAAGTGTGACATTATTTTAGGAAAATCTTAGTATTTTTTAAATATATAAGTGCTTTTTTATGTGTTAAAAATATTTAAAAAATCAAGAATAAAAAAATATTTAAAAAAATTAAAAATTTTATTTCATCTTGAGTGTTTTATTTATTTTAATTTCAGAACTTTTAATTTTGCATGTATAGTTCAGGATCTGAAGATTTAGTGTCTTACAATTCTGAATTAAAACGAACTATAACAAAAATTTGAAGAAAAAAACTTCACAATTTTTATGAAATGGCGAACACTTCACAAAATAATTTTGAAAATAAAATTGTTGAACATGAACATCATCACATACAAAGACCCTTAAGGGACTACGCAAACCCTACAATAGATAAAATTCACTTAAGTATACAAACTCCTACTGCACCGGTTAACTCATTTGAACTTAAGCATGTTATTATATAAATGGTACAAAACAATCAGTTTGAGGAAATACCATTTAAAGATCCAAATTTACATCTTGCTAGTTTCTTAGAATTGTGTGTTACATTTAAGTACGATGGTGTATCAACGATGTTGTTAGAATAAGGTTTTTTTTCTTTTTCTTTAAGGGATAAAGATAAGATGTGGTTAAACTCATTAACACCTGGATATATTAGAACTTAGGGAGATTTAACGCAGAAATTCCTAGCTTAGTACTTTCCACTTTCAAAAACCGCTAAGCTTAGAAATGATATTACCACATTTACTCAGTATGAATGGGAGTCAATATACGAAGCATGGAAATGATTCAAAGAACTCCATAAGAAGTGTCCACATCATGCTTTACCAGGCTGGTTAATTATTCAAACATTTTATAATGGGTCAGTAAGATCCCTTAGATCTATCATTGATGCTGCTGATGGCAGACAATTAAAGTTAAAACTATTTGATGAAGCGTATGCATTAGTTGAAGAGATGGCTAACAATTTTCAATGGCCATCTGAAAGGATAAATCCTATGAATGTAGCTAGTGTTCATGATAATGATGCAATTTCATTTTTAGCATCTCAAGTTGTTGTGATATCTAGTAAGTTAGACTAATTTAGAATGAACTTAAAACACCTCATGTGATTGAAGAATACTCATCAGAACATCTGATTGATTCTCAACCATCATTTGAAACTTTAAATTCAATTAATAATAAACTTAATAACCCATATTCTAACTATTATAACCCAGGTTGGAAAATCACTCTAACTTTAATTAGAATAGTAACTATGGCAGTAAAAATTAACAATGGGGGAACAATCAAACAAACCCATTAGAAAATTGAAACAACCAAGGTAATACTAACAATAGACCTTCTTATCCTCCAGGTTTTAACAACAATCAACAATTTAAGGAAAAGAAGTTTTTTATAGAAGAAGTGGTATTACAAATAAGAAATCAATTATAAATTCAAACTGCTGCAATTATAAATATTGAGAATTAACTGGAAAATTACTAACACACTTAGCAGTAGGCCTTAGGGAATACTTCCTAGTAACATTGAAATTAATCCCAATGATAAAAACAAAGAGCAGGAACAAGTTAAAGCTGTGAAGTTGAGAAGCGGTAGAGATTTGGAAACTAAAGTACAAAAAAAATTGAAGTCAAAAGAGAAATTGAAGAAACTGAAAAACCTGAATAAAAGATTCCTAAGAACTTAAGAAAACTTATTTCTCAAAATAAGATCAACTTAGAAAGACAAACTCCTCCATTTCCTCAAAGACCTAGAAAACAAAAGTTGGATCAACAATTTTCAAAATTTTTTTAGATAATTAAAAAGTTAACTATCAACATTCCTTTTGCCGAAGCTTTGGAACAAATGTCAAGTTATGCTAAATTTATAAAAGAAATATTAAATATGAAAAATTAGTTTGGTGATAATGAGATTGTATTACTAAGTGAAGAATGCAATGCTGTAATTTAGAAAAAGCTTCCTCAAAAGCTTAAAAATTCTGATAGTTTTACTATAATGTTGGTCGCCAGATTGAAAAAAAGATATTTAATTTAATTTATATATCTAACTTTGAAAATTAAAATTTTAGTTTTGAAAATACAAGAACAAACTGACCTTATATAGATAATAGTTTAAACAAACGAGCACAACACTACAAGTGACAACATATCCAGAGGAATAGACATATCACTTATCTGTGAGGCTTAATTAAACAAACTAAAGAATTTATGACATCCGTCGTAGTCTGCAAACCTTTATGTCGACCGACAAGTTCCCTTATCTAATATGAAAGACTAGATTGGGTTTATATTAGGCTAGGTTCTAAAGTTTCCTATAAGGGCAAACCCCTATAGTTAATTACATCTTAAATGACAGTGGTCATCTAAGAAAACTCTCGATTTAGATCAGAAAATATTGTCGTCAAGAATTTCAAAAGGTAGGACTTTTCAAAGGTCGGACAAAGGAGTGTTAAATGAGGAAGGCTCAAAACATGGAAAAATTATTATGGAATCCAAAGGGAGAAAACTAGCAAATGCCACAAATCTTGAGGAGTAGCTCAGTGACTTCTCAAGTTATCCTATGGTTTAGCTTCAACTCTGGAGAGATATCATTATATGTTTTATCCTGCCAATTTTATTAATTGGGGCTTACATTTGCATGACACAATCATACAAGTAGCTTGGAAGATAAGAGGATTTATGTCGTAACAAACGACAACCTCGGAGCCTACGACGAGTAAGGGCTTAAATTGCACAACATGATTGTGCAAAAGTCTAAAGATAAGTTGAGGATTTATGTTGCACTAGGCAAACAACATCAAAATCCTATGACTTGTTATTTAATTTTAAGGATTTATTTTTGTAGATCCACATGTCGCGTTACCCACGGTGCTAGCTCCAAGCTCCTCATCGAAGCAGTAGCCCTAATGTCTAATGTTTAAAGGTTTTACCACATGTGTCAAGTTTTGGTTTTGTTGTAGTTCAAGTGTCTTATTTGGAGGAAGTTTAAGTCGATTATAGTGACACCGGTTAGGATCTCACAGTTCCCTCATTCTGGTACCACTATTTTCTTTTGAAATTACTTAGTCTAAATTAGTTGTTAAAATAATTTAAACTAGGGAGATCTCGTTAGCAACTGTGGGTTAACTCCTCCGATGGACTACCTTAAATTCAAAAGGACATATTATGTAATGTTATGTTATTTTTTTTATTTTAAAAATGTTATTTAGTTATGAAAATATGTTATGTTTTGCATATAAAGTAAATAAACAAAGGAATAAAAATGCTATAAAGTAAAGAAATAAAATTGTAGTGCAAAAAATATAAATGCATACCTATCATCTTCTCGCTACTCCAACTGCTTAATTAGCATCATAAAATAGAATATATTAGTAGGAATTAAATAAAATCTAGGAAAGTAAATGGAAGCATCCGGTATGAAAAAATCAGAAAAGTTAGTCATAGCAAAACCCGAGTAAAAAGAAACCCGTAGTCACATATGAAAAACCAGAACTAGGTGTAAGACATTAGTAAAAGCGAGGCTCAGAGCTGGATTTTGTGAAGCCCAACCTTAAGTAAGAGCTACCAACCCGACAATCTATGAAGGGCGGTCCTAACCTTGATTCAAGTGATTAACCATGGACCTTTATAAATTCTCATTTGAATTTAATTTTCATGCATAAAAAAATTATTTTTATCATGCAAAAGAGATTTTGTTTAAAAAATTTTTTGTTGATCGGTGCAGTCCGCAGATTAATTACTAACATCGAGCTAGGACTACATGCAACCTAAAAGTATCAGAGGCAATCATCTTCTCAAGAATCGTTGAATAGTACCATCAGCCCTTATCCTCTGCTTTTATTAAAGGTCCTTAAGGTAGGAGATACTATTCTAAAATCTCACATCATATCCCTCGTTTTAGCACATATTAGCATTATCATCATCGCCCGAGCCACCTAGACTTCAGACTTACACAAGCTTGATGATCTATAGGTGGCAAAAACAAATATCCCCAATTGCTCATAAGGATTTAAAAACCTTAGAGAAGACTCAAATCCTCGAGCATTAGGTCAATTAATGTGTGATAAGTAGTGTAGGATATTTATATTGATTTAGGTGAATTATTGGGTCCCGAGGCATAGCTTAGTGGGTCTCTAAAAGCTTTAATGGTTGATCTTTTGGAACAAAGCATAAAATATCCAATTGTCCTTCAAAATATCTAAAAGACTATAAAAGTATCTGGGGCATAGCCCTAAACAACTTTTAAAACCCTCTGAAACGTTTTGAGTTCATGTTAACTTATTACATTGTTCAATTAATCATCCGAAGTTAAATTAAGTTTTAATGGAATAATACACCCTATGCTCAGTGAACATTAACATTTTAATTACCCCAAGAGTGGGCTAGGCATACATTCACTTGATGTTTTATTTAAAAGTAATGTAAATGGGTACCCTTAGGGAAGGCCTAAGTAATTAAAGATCTTGTACCCACAATTAAAGTTGGGCTTGCAGTGTTTTAAAGATGTTCATAGTTAGTTAAGTTTTTCTTTTCTAATCCTCATTAAACATATTTAAGATCATACATGGCTCACTACTAAGCCCTTAAATCCAATTTTCACGTTAAAATTGTAAGAATAAGTGAGATCAATTCTCATTAAAAATCATGCTTATCATCTAATCACCAACTAAGGGGCTTTCAAATAAGTAAATCATTAACTTCCTAGCTTAAGCCCATTACCTCAATATCATCCAATTGGATTAACCTTCAAGTATTAATAATTTATAAAATTACAATTTTACCCTTATCATGAAAAGGTGACAAGTGGGTTTCTACCTTTTAACCCATTATGTTTCAAACATTCAAAAGAGTTTATTACAATAAAAACTACACATTTACCCTTTGATTAACCTAAAATTTAATTAGAATATCAAAATCCCAAAATTACAATTTTGCCCTTAAGGCTCTCCACTCCATAACTCATTAAATACAACTCAAATGTCTTTTAAATTTTTAAGGTACCCCACTCATGGGTCAATTATAAAATCAGAGAATAATTTGTGATTTTTTCTAAATTTTTATTTAATTTATATAATTCTGTTAACTCAAAAAAAAAATAATAATAATTTATTTAACTAATCAAAGTTAATTTTTTGTCAATGAGAAAATTACTATAGGTTCACCTAGGTTAGAGGACCACTTAGACAAAATTTCATGATTTGTCAAATTATATTTTAATTATTATAATTATTGATTAATGATTAATTAAAAAATATAATTTAATTTCAAAAATTACTTTTTATATTTTTATTAAATCCCCCCCCCCCCTATGCCCATAAAACTTAGAGAAATAAATTTTTCATTTTTATGATTTTTATTTTATTTATTATAATTATTTTCATGAAAAATTAATGAAAAATACATTTTTAGAATTTAAAAATACATAAATATATTAGAAAAAAATAGAAAAAATATTTTAAAGGATCCTATGTGATCAGGAAACAATTAGAAATATTTTTGGACAATTTTATATTTTTATAATTTTTAATTATTTTTAATTTAAAAAGTAACTAAAAATTGAACTATTTATTTAAATAGAAATTTTATTTTTTCTAGGTGCTCCTGATCATAAGGAACTCAGAAAACTACTTTTCATAATTTTTCTAATTATAATTTATTTATCATAATTATTTTAATGTAAAAAATATATTTTTACTTGAAAAGTAAACTTTAGTGATTAAATTAATTCAAAAGGGTTTCAAATTTTTGCAGTGAGTTAAAATAATCATTATTTAGAGTTTGGAATCATTTTTGTAATTTTTTGAATTACATTATATTTATTTTAATTTTTATGAGTTAAAATGTCTTAATTAGCTATAATAATGTACATAAATATTTAAACATAATTTATTTTTTTTACTAGTGTCTTCTAACCACAGTGAACCTACCAAAGAAAAACTCATATTTTTCTAATTAATATTTTAACTTATATAATTAATTTGAGCAAAAATGGGCCACTATATTTGAAAATTAGGTTTTCAGAGCTAGAGGTGTCCTCTGACCTTGAAAAAATCAGAGGACCTCCTAATTGTCATGAGAAATAAACCCCTAAAGTTTCAAAACATGGTGACCACTGCTTAATTAAAATTAAAATAGTCCAGAGGGTATTTAATTAATTAAAAAATAGATATATGTCAAATAATTTTTTTTGTTCCACATTATTTTCCCATGTTCACTGAACAAGAATGTAATTTTATTTTATTTTTATGATTTTATACACCAGGTTATGAATTTTTAAAGTTTTTTAATTAATTTAAATAAAAAATACCCTATTTTTCTACTTATCCACGCGGCGCTGACTGGATCCTTGGCAGCTCTGAAAGACCACGCGACGTGCTTCAATTCGACACTGTCTTCCACGTCAGCTGCCACATGGGCCACACTTTATGAAACATTCTCTCTTCTGACTTTCCCTCTGTCGTTGGATTGATACACTCATGAATAGACAACATCCGTTCATCATCCTCATTTATTCTAAACCGAAAACCATTCGCACTAAAACACTATGATCTCGATATTCAACCAAATCACATTGGGTTTGTTCCTATAGCTTCATCTAATCGAGACGAACATATCTATATGGTTACGTACATATGAAATACAAGTTCACTTCACATTTGATGAAACCGAGGGGATTTTTAAAGTATGTGAGTTATTCCTTTGCCCAAGATGTGAGGCCTCGGTTGGGTTGGTTGTAAACATTTGTTGAGACTCCACGAAGCTCCTTCAAGTACCAATTTGAGCTGAGGTTGAGCCTAGGCAAGAGTTCGATCGAAGGGTGATGCAGCCTTGGTCTAGGAGTGGGTTAAAGTGCTCAACAAAGAGCATTTTTTATGGGGAACTTCCTCGTTTGGTCTGAGGAAGCTCAAGGGTGGTTTAATTTAGAGTTTTGTGGAGTTTAGTGGAGTGAAATAAAACTCCTTGGATTTTGAGCTCAAAATTAAGCTCATGCAGTGGAATTTAGTAAGGGGAAATGGTTAGAATGATCTTAGGAAGGCTCAAAGAGGCTCTATGAACAATTTAGAGGACTCTCCCCAAGAAAATGGTAGCACTCTCCTCTTAGTTGTGAAGGGGCTGGTTTAAATAGAGGAGAAAGGGGTGGCCAACTAGGCTGGCCAGTATGTGCAACATGGAGCTTAAGTGGAGGGTTGAACGACGCCAATGACCAATCAGAGTTAACCACATAGGATGGGTTTAATTGAGTTCAAACCAAGGGGGAGGCTCCCTTGGTTTTGGGTTTTCTAGCCACTAAGTTGGCCGACCAAGGCAGGGTAGGGTGGCTGACATGCCTAAAAAATGCTTGATTTTTTATA
Source organism: Phalaenopsis hybrid cultivar (assembly GCA_002079205.1). Lineage (NCBI taxonomy): Eukaryota > Viridiplantae > Streptophyta > Magnoliopsida > Asparagales > Orchidaceae > Phalaenopsis > Phalaenopsis hybrid cultivar. Next base: position 138,195 of record JXCR01144842.1, on the reverse strand, counting down.
TACATTTTATGTTTAATTTTAATGATATTGCTCTTTAAAGGAATGTATTTTGCATTTTTTTGGTTTTCGATACAAGAAATGGACTTTTGGAGATAAAGAAACAAAAACGGTGCAATTTGGAGCAAAAACGAGCAAGAAATGAAATTTTGCCCTGTCACCTTTCGATAAAACTTTTGATGTTTAATCTCTTTTACACTTCTTGCATCTTTTTGAATGAGATTACATTTTAAAGGAAGGTTGTTTTCATGTTTCTTTTTTAGGGCTATCTGTTAGGAACACAACGCAACTGAAATGGGGCGAAATGGAGCCAAACGGAGCAAAACAGTGGAGTTGCGCTGTCTGCTAGCCGATGGCACCCAAAACGGCGTTGCCGGTGAGATTTACCCGAGAAGACAAAAAAATGACAGAAAAGCTCACCGACGGCCCCCTCGAGCCCCCTGACGGCGCCCGAGACGACTATGGACCGACTTTTAGTGGTTATGGGCCGAAATTCAACGTAGACGCTTTCAGAAAGGTTTCTTGTGGCAACTCTTCAAACTTCATCCCTACACTTTAAAAGAACAAATTTATGTTAGAAAAGTGGCGGTTTTTAGAGTTTTTGTGAGAGAAATGTTAGGAAAAGTGTGGAGAAAGTTTAGGATTTTTTGAATAGGAGTAGAAATATAGATTTCTACCCTTTTGGAGAGATTGGAGAGGAGATTTTGAGAGAATTTGTAAGGAGATGTTCTAGCATTGCATGGATTGGCGGGAGACTTTGTGGGAGAGATATTCGTCTTTTTGTCAAAGGGAAAAAGATAAGTATTGTGTTCTTCATTATCTTTTGATTTTTAAAGGAGATGTTCTAGCATTGCATGGATCGGCGAGAGTCTTTGTGGGAGAGATTTTCTTCTTTCTTTCAAGGGAAAAAGCTAAGTATTTTGTTCTTCATATCTAGTGGATTTGCTTTGGTTAAATGAAGTTTTCGTTGTGTTTTCTTCGTGCTTTGTGATAAGTTTCTCTTATTCTTTTTTCTTCTTTGGAAATAGTGGTATGAGAAAATTATGTCATTGTTTTCACTTTACTTTTCTTTTGAAATGAGCAGAATTCATGTTTAGGATTTTGGGATACTTGTTAGAAGAATATTTAATTATAAATATGATGGTTTTTACTTGCACTTCATTTACATTATAACAAGGGCCCGTTGTAGTGTTAAAAATTTGTTGTAATTTCATTGATCCAAAAGGCCGGTGTAATTCTCAACAAAGTGGAACCACATTCAAATTTTATGGATGGTGACATTCATGGGAGTTGAGTGCAAATAAATAAGGAAATGTACTTTGATGGTCGTAGAATTGGAGATTTTAGGGTGACAGACTAAAATCCCTAATTTGGTCCTAGGGTTTGGAAACTGAAGCGGAGATGTTTGCCCTTAGGCAAGGGGAACGTGGGAGCTCCGAAGTGAGAGCTGGTATCCTCCCAGCCTAGCCACGAATTCAGTAAATAAGCATAGAATTAGTCAATGTTCTTTATGTCTGGACCAAAGGGTAAAGTATAGGATTGCTCCTATTTGGCACATACAATATTTAATGCATCTCATTCTTTTACATTATCCAATTCATTACATAAGAATAGTAGTTTTTAATATCTCAAAATTCTCTAAACCAATTCATCCAAAAAAGGTTATCTTTAGAATTAATATTTGCATTTAGAAGTAGTTATTAGTTGTGTTAACTTAAGACTTACATTTAGGAGTATATGTTAGTAAAACCTCTTAAATCGCACTTCCAACTAAGGACTAATAGTAGTGGATTAGAATTTGACTAAGGACCTCTTACCTCGCTTCTCTGTGGGATTGATAAACGGGACTCCACTAGAGCCCTGTATTACTTGAGCGATATGTATACTTGCGTTTGAAATTGTGACATTACAAAATCATATAAATCTGGGTTCATAAATTCTTGCATATTAAAAAAGTGCATCAAGTTTTTGGCGCCGTTGCTGGGGATTTAAATCTTCTAGTAATGGTGTTAAATTCTTGTATTTTTAGGTATATAAATAAGTCACATCAAGTTTTTGGCGCCGTTGCCGGGGATTTAAATCTTCTAGCAGCGGTATCAAATTCTTAAATTTTTTAAGCATATATAAAGTCGCTGTCAAGTTTTTGGCGTCGTTGCCGGGGAAGCTTCGGTAAGAACTTTAGGAGAATTTTAGTTGAAGTAATTAGACTTAAACTTGAAAAATTGTAGTGTCGTAAAAACTATTTTGTGTGAAAAATATTTTTATATGAAAAAGTGTTAAGAAAAAAAATATTTTTATGAAAAATAAGGTGTTTGTGAAAATGTTTTGTTGTGTATATATTTCATCTGTTATTTGTTAAATTGTTAATGTATTGTTTGCTGTGTTGCGTATGCAAAACAAAGGATCTGCAGGACTTGTGCTTTACGATCCCGAGTTTGAAAAAAAGAAAAAAATAAAAATACAAAGAGGACTCGAAAAACTAGAAATGAAAATGGAAAATTTTCAAAATAATAACTTAGAAAATCATCATACTCCATTGAGGGATTGCGTAAATCCTACGACAGATGAAATTCACTCAAGTATACAAAACCCTATCGTAGAAGCTGACTCGTTTGAAATAAATCCTGAGATTATCCAACTAGTGCAGAATAATCAGTTTGGGGGAACTCCTTTGGAGGATCCCTATTTACACTTATCAAATTTTATAGAACTTTGTGCTATATTTTGTTATAACGGTATGTCAGACGATGTTGTCAGACTAAGGCTTTTTCCTTTCTTACTAAGGGATAAGGCTAAAATATGGTTATACTCGTTAGCACCTGGTTCTATTAAAAATTGGGAGAAGTTAACTCGGAAATTCCTAACTAAGTATTTTTCAAAAGGAGGTGTGACTGTTGTGACAAATGAAAATAATAAATTAATACCAATAAGACAAGTCACTAGATCACGAATCTGCATAGACTATAGAAAATTAAATTCTGCCACCAGGAAGTATCATTTTCCTTTACCCTTTTTGGAGCAGATGTTGGATAGGCTGGCTGGACACATATATTTTTGTTTTCTAAATAGATATGTCGGTTATCATCAAACACTTATTGCTCCAAAGGATCAAGGGAAAACAACATCTATTATTCCTTATGGAACTTTTGCTTTTCGGTGAATGCCCTTTGAAATATGTAATGCACCTGCATAATGTCAACGATGTATGATGTCAATTTTCAGTGATTTAATTGAAAAAGGGATTGAAGTTTTTATGGATGATTTTTCAGTATTTGGAACTTCATTTGAAATATGTCTAAATCATTTAGATAAATTTCTTGAACAATGTGAAAAGACTAATCTCATATTAAATTGGGAAAAATATCAATTTATGGCTACAGGGGCATAAAAATTCAGAAAACGACATGGAAGTAGATCCTACAAAAATTTAGGTTATATCAAACTTACCTCCACCTACTACTATAAGAGGAGTTAAGAGCTTTTTAGAACATGCTAGATTTTACAGGCGATATGTTAAAGATTTTTCAAAAATAACAAAGCATTTCTACCAATTTTTGGAAAAAGATAAAAAATTTGACTTTAACCAAGATTCCCTTAAAGCTTTTGAAACTTTAAAAGAGAAATTAATCACTACTCCTATAATTGTTTCACCTGATTGGGAGAAACCTTTTGAATTAATGTGTGATGCTAGTGATTATGCAATTGGACTTATTTTAGAGAAAATATATGACAAGATTTTAAAATCATATACTATGCTAGTAAGACTCTTAATGATGCTCAAATTAACTACACCAATACTGAAAGAGAGTTATTAGTCATTGTTTATGTTTTTGATAAATTTAGGTCATATTTAATTAGAGCTAAATGTGTTGTGCATACAGACCACTTGACTGTTAAATATTTAATGTGAAAGAAGGATGTGAAACCAAGATTAATTAGATGGGACTGATGCAAGAGTTCGATTTTGTAGTGGTCGATAGGAAATGGACTGATAATCAAATTGTTGATCATCTATCTAGGCTAGAACAGGAAGAAACAATTGATTTGGAAAAATAAATTAATGAAACTTTTCCTGATGAATAACTTTATGTTGTAAAAGGATGGGAAACCTTGGTATGCTGACATTGTGAATTTTATTATTACTGATATTTTACCATATGGAATGACAAAATAATAGGAAAAGAAATTCATTCATGATGCAAAATCTTATTTTTGGGATGTCCAATATTTGTACAAACAATGCAAAGATTTAGTAATGAGATGATGTATGTCTTATAATGAAATTTAGGAAATTATCAAAAAATGTCATGATTCGGAATTTGGAAGTCATTTTGTGAATGATAGAATTGTTCATAAAATTTTGCAATCTAGATTTTATTAGCCTACTCTATTTAGAGATATTAATATATGTATATATAAACATGTGATCGGTGTCAGAAAGTGGGTAATATTTGAAAAAGAAATGAAATGCCTCTAAATTTTTATTTGAAAATTGAATTTTTTTTATGCATGGGGTTTGGATTTTATGGGACCATTTATACATTTAATTGGAAATTTGTATATATTGATTGTAGTGGATTGTGTTTCAAAATGGATTGAAGCAAATGCTTTACCTCGATGTGTTGTTTGGAGTGTTCCAAAATTTTAAGTAAAAATATGTTTACAAGATATGGAATGCCAGGAGTAATCATTACCAATGAAGGATCTCATTTTAGAAATGCAACAATTGTAAGGTTGGTGGAGAAATATAATATAACGCATAAAATTGCAACTGCTTATCATCCCCAAACTAATGGTTTGGTAGAAGTATCTAATCGTGTAATTAAATGAATTTTGGAAAAAAGTGTGAATCCTAATAAAATGGATTGGTCTGCTAGATTAGATACTGCATTATGGGCATAGATGACAGCTTATAAGACACTTATAGAAATATCCCCATATAGATTAATTTTTGGGAAGACTTGTCACTTACTAGTAGAATTGGAGCATAAAACTTATTGTGCTATTAAATAATTCAATTTCAATTTGAAAAATGCTGGTGATAAAAGATTAGTACACTTGAATGAGCTTGAAGAAATTAGGAATGAATCTTACGATAATGCTAGGATTTAGAAGGAAATAATGAAAGAATGACATGATCGAAACATAATAAAAAAGAAATTTGAGTCTAGATAAAACATTTTATTATATAATACATGATTGAAATTATTTCCTGGAAAATTGAAGTCTAGGTTGAATGGGCCATTCAAAGTTTAAAAGTTTATCCCTATGGTTTTTGTTATAAAAAACTTGATGTTGGTGGATTTAGTGTGTTAATTTTTTAAATATTTTTCAATATTGCAAAATACACACGGCAGATAAAATAGTAAATATGCTATTTAATCCCAACAAAAATAACTTTAGTGAAAATAGTTGTATCCTTTAAAAAACTTTAAACTATCATATCCCTTAAAAATAACGCAAGTATAGGTATCACTTAAGTAATAAATGACTCTAATGGAGTCCTAGATATCGGTCCCACATAGAAGTTAGAAATCCTTATAAGTAAGTTCTTAATGTTGTAATGTAAACTACAAATTTAAATTACAAAAGTGAAGTATGAAATTCGAATCTAATGTAAATGAGTGAATTATAAATAAAATGCAGTTAAAAGACTAAGTTAATTAAACTAATTGCTAAATTTTTAAAAGTAAAATTATCAAAAACTAAATAAAGTTTTTGTGGTGAATGGTTCAAATTTAAGAAATCATCATTCCCCTTTACAATGAGTATTTGGTTAGTGAAGAAATTGAAATCATTTGAATATATATATATATATATATATATTATTTAACCTCTTCAAAGTGCATAAAGAGCATTGATTAATCCAGAGTTTGGTTCCTAATTTCGTGATTAGGTTGGGAGGATAACAACTTCCACTCTAGATCTCCCACTACTCTATCACCTGAGGGCTAACAATCTCGCATTAGTTTCCAATGAACTGGATCAAATTGAGAATTTTAATTTATCCCCTTAAAATCTCCAATTCGACATCCAAAAAATTATATTTCCCTATTTATTTGCACTCAACCTCAAGGATGACATCCTCTTCAATAGAATCAAATGTGATTCTCTTCAAGTCATATAAATCATAGTCCTTTCTGAACATATGTTTCTCAACACATTTTAACATTTCAATTGATCAGATCAAAAAATAAATGAAGATCAGAGTTCAAATCATCACAAATTATTGTCATTTAAAATAGTATAAAAAAATAATTCTTCACAAAACCATATCTCAAAGTAGGGAGAAGTATAAAAAAGATTACTCAGAATTCATGAGAATGATACGATAAAACACGGATTTCATTAATTAAAATAAGTTTACAAAATAAAGAAATAAAAGACACAACTTATCTCATAATCCTTCCCAAATAAATCCCTAGAAGTTCTCTTGAAGCACTTTCCCTCTTTATAAGCACTCTTAATTCTCTCATATAAGTGTAATGAAGAAGAAATCTCTCACGTTCCCTCTCCTCTTACAAGCCTTGAAGAAAATCTCCAAGCCCTTGACTTTCTCTCTCTCTATCTCACGCCACTCTCTCTCTCTCTCTCTTTAGCCCCCTTTCAGGAGCCTCTTCAAGCCTTAGACTTTCCTCTCTTCTATTAGAGATTGCCTCCCTGCAAAAAGAATTCAAAATTCCCTCTAAAATTCTGTTCAAAAGTCAACCTTTTTGAATTCAAAAGACATGTCAATTGATCCAAGAGACATATCACTTTATAAAAGAACCTTCCAATGTGTTAGATGCATTGAATCACTCTATAGGGCATTTAAAACAAGTGTCCCTTTCAAAATTTGCACAAAATTCATTCCAAACTGCCTTAATCAGCAAAAAAGTCATCTCTGGCGCTTCAGGCACCAACTTGATTAAGACCATGTTGTTTTGGGCTTTGACGCTTCAGGCGTCAAATCTGGCTCTTATGGCGCCAAATCTGACGCTTCTTGTGCCAACTCTCTGTCAAATGGTGCTTCAGGTGCCAATTCTGGCGGTTCAGGCTCCAGCTCTTTGTGAAATGGCGCTTCAGGCGCCAGAATCCCAAAAGTCGTTGTTTTGGCTCCAAATTTCGTCCTTTTTGCTACTTTTGATCCAAATGCCTAAAATTGATATACCTGTAATAAAAACATGAAAATACCCTTCTTTAAAGTGTAATATAACAAAAAATAAGCATAAAATGTTTACTTAAAACAACATATTATTTTTTTGTATCAAAATCTCCCAAACTTAAATGTTACTTGTTCTCAAATGACACTTTTACTACATAAAAGCATATGACCTAGAATAGAGATTAACTTACAACTTCTATACTATAGTTTAAATAAATAAAATAGTAAAATTTAAGAAAAATCTTTAATAACTTAAATTCAAACTCTAAGTCTAAGAGTACTTAATAATCAAATTTAAGATTTCTGAATCTCTGCTCTTTTCAAGAAGAAATGTAATTTGTCATATCAAAGATACTTAGAACATTCATATAAAAAAGAACTTCATAAAAACTTTACTATTAATGTTAATACCACTTCAATATAAATTTAGAAAATGTAATAAAGCATTTTTTCTTAAGTTGATACAAGTGAGGCCATTTTTTTATTAATTATCTCCTCAAGCTTCTACTCACTCATTTTTTTTTCCTTTTATTTTCTTTTCTTTTTTTTTTATTCGGGATCTTTTCAATCATTTCTTTCCTTTCTTTTTCAAGTGAGGATTACTATATCTGGATAGCCTTTAATAATTTTGAACTTCATTATCCTCTTCTTAAAGTCAAAACATTTTACATTTCTTCACTTTATAAATTCATATTAGTGTATGATTTTTCATAAAGTTTCATTCTTTTCTTCTTACATAAAACTCTAAAATTCTTAATATTTCAAAAATACAATTTCTTTTACTTTAAATAGAAAAATACAGTCCTATCTTATCATATCAAACATCTTTAACTATAAAATTGACCTTCATTATTAAAAACTTTTAGCTAAATTTATCATAATATTCATAAACACAAGTATAATCATTTAAAGTTAAATCTTAATATCCCATGTTATGTTAAATTAATTTTAAAAATATAGTTAATTGAGGACAAATTAAATTTAGTTTACTTCTTTTTAAAAGAAAAATTTTTCCCCTAAACTTAAATTTTTACGTAATTTAAAAATGTGTTAGTACAAAATTTAGTTGGTGAAAGAAAACAATAAATGCATGAAAATAAAAACTAACCTATAGAGGATTTCTGAGTATGAGTCTGGGCTCTGACATACTCAAGGTACTAACTTTAAAAATACATACAGGCTTTAAATCATTAAATGAAACATAATATATTTTAAAGAAGCTTGATGAGATAAGAAACAAATCTTATAAGAATTCCAGAATTTATATGGAGAAAATGAAAATGAGACATGATCAGAGAATTTTGAAAAAAATATTTTGAGTCTGGACAAGAAATTCTATTATATAGTACAAGACTAAAATTATTTTCAGGAAAACTTAAGTCCAGGTGGTCACGACCATTTATTGTGGAAAAAGTTTATCCATATGGAGTTGTTGATATTGAAGATCCTAAAGCTAAGGGAATAATTAAGGTAAATGGACACATGTTAAAAGCCTGTATAAGTGGAGATGGTCTTACATTTAAGGAGATCCTAATGTTTGGTCAACCAGATTAAAACATTGGTTATCTCGGGCTGACGACGTTAAACCAAGCGCTTTGTGGGAGGCAACCCATAATTATCAGTGTAGGTTGACTTGACTAGTGATTGTTGTTATGTTGAGTTTATGAAGTGATATTGAGTCTTATGTGATTAAGATGGCACAAACATTATTTCATTAATGAAATTGAGGAGGGGACGAAAAAAATTAAACACAAGATCTAGTGCTATAGTGCCACAGTTCGAATAGCTCCCCTTAACTGCCCAAATTTCAATTTTCTACACTCTTCTTCTCTCTAAAACTGCCTAGGAAGGGAAAGGGGGCATCCCTTTGACATTTTTAAGCATTTTAGAGAGAATAGAGAGTATAAAATTCATTACAACTTAGAGATCATGGAGAGTAATGACAATGGAAGGTTTGAAGACAAGAAGTTAATGCAAAAGGAAGCTCATACCTACTTCAACAGATTCTTAGCATTAAGTCTGGAGCGGCTTGTGGACAAACTTGAGAAGATTGAAGTCGAGATATCTCGTCTGCACACCAAGTATGAAAACATGTTCCACTTGTTTGATAATTTGGATTGGTAGTTGAAACTCCAATTCAATAATTTGGCAAGTTTCCAAGATTATCAAGTGAGCATGTATAGCTGTAACAAATGGATTGACGAAAAGGTTGCATTGAAATTTTCTCGTGCTCCTTTTTATCATGTTTTCAATCGTCATTATTTTGACAGTGATAAGGAGGGAAACACGAATATTCACAACTACTCCTAGATGGACTCTTAGATAGATAATTATGTTAGTATTTTATTTTTATGTGTGGTGTGCCAACTTTGTTATTATAATGGCTCTAGCACCTTTAAAAGTTTGTTTAGGTTTTTATTGACATCTAATAAAATCTATGTTGTGTTGTTTGTATTAAACTTATTATTAATGTAAAGAAACCATTTCTGTTATGTTGTTAAAAGTTGGTTTTATGTGTTCAAAGTGTGAATTGGTAGTTGCGTACTTAAATTTTGGAATGACGACAAACTCAATAACTTTCAAAATGGTTGTTAAAACTGAAATATTAAACTTTAAAAATCTTAGATTTTCTGTTCTTTTTCAAATACATAAAAATTTCAAAAATCTAGATGAGTATGATTGGTGTCATAGCGCCACTATTTTGCGCTATAGCGCCATGGCTCGGTGCTATAGCGTCGACCCAACCCGAGAGAAGTTTTAAGTGCTTGAACCATCATTTTTCACCATTTTTGCCCCTAGTTCATCCTCTTCATCACCTATTTCACAACTTGATCCCCTCGGGTTTTAATTTGTGCTTGATTGGACTTCAAACTTAGATTTCATCTTCTTTGGGTAAGATCTTCATCTTGGCTTTGAAAATTTTTTATTTCACCATGGGTCCCACAATGTGGTTAGGCCAAAAATCTTAAATTTTAATGAAAATAGTGAGAAATCCATGGTTGAATGATTATTTTGCTTAGAATGTGTTTGTAGGAGCCTTATGAAGTTGCATTTGGGATGTATTGGAACTATTATTAATTTTTTTTTTTTTTTATTTGACATGGCTCCTAAAATGAAGTGAGGAAAAGTAGAAACGTTTTTTGACTATGATAAATTCTCTACTCCGAAATCTCAGGACATATACAGAGATCTGCAATCTAAGAAATTGATTGTAGAACAAATTTTTCTTCGTCCTGGGGGAACTATTGAATTTTTGATTGCTGAGTAACAGTGGCAGAACTTCTGTTATTTCACTGTCGTTGTTTTGATTTCTGTGGTTCGAGAATTTTATGCCAACCTACCGGAAGAATCAGATGATTTGGTGTTTGTGAGAGAGCAATATGTGGATATTAGCTCTATTCAGATTAATCACATTTAAAAGCTGCATAGTGTTCCTACCTACTTTTATTCTGAGTTTAATCCTACCGATGTTGAACTCGATGAAATTATGGGATTTTTGACTGATGGTAATGGAGTTTGGAAGGTAAAGAATGTACGCCGGGTAAACTTTTCTTTTTACAAGCTTAACGTTCGTTGTCGTGCCTGACATTACTTTATTTCTGGTAGATTGCTTCCAACTAATCATTTTAGTGAGGTAACCCGAGAAAGAGCCACTTTGCACTATTGCATTCAGATAAAAAAACCTATTGACATTGGCTCTCTCATTTACAAGAACATGATTATTTCCTCAAGAGGAGGAACTACTAGAGGTATAGTTACCCTTCTCTTATTTCCACAATGTGTATAGAATCTGGAGTTAAATATGAGACATGGGAGGAGATTTTACCATCTCATAAGCCTATTAAAAAAACAAATTTGGAGATTTATGGAAAACATTCCAGATCAAGATCTAGGAGTGGAGTTTCTGACATTCCTTCTACTTCAACTTCAACGTCAACTTCTAGACCTTCCCCTTCTGGTACTACTTCACTGGATATTATAATGGAGCAATTATTTATACAATTAGGAGATATTTTGCCATTACATAATCAAGTGAAAAGCTTAGAAGCTCACTTGTACCTCAATGATGAATCTACACAGAGGAGAGTTGATTATGATATTGCCTTTCATAAGGATATGGTAAAATTTATAAGGCACGATCATTCAGTAGGATTTCCTACTTGCCCCAATTTTACACCCCATGGGACTAGCGAGATGGAGGAGGATGTAGATTGGATGATGATGAGGAGGAGGAGGAGCATGAGTAGTGTGTTGTTTTCTTTCCTTTACTCTGTTCTTATAATTTGGATTTTCTTTTATTAGTTATTAGTTTTATTTTTGTTGGAGTGTTATGCTTGTGTTTTGATTATGCTTAAGTGTACATTTGTATTAAACTAATGTGTTGCACCTTTTTGCTCTACTATTTTACTCTTTGCCTTTTGCTCCAATTTATATGCCAGAGTAGTCTTTTACTTTATGTTTTTATAGTTATACATGTTAATCTTAGATTTACTACTACTCAGCATCTGTATTTACTACTTGTGCATATATTGTTCTCCTGTTTTACACTAAAAAAAATTTTTTCTCTTTCTTCATGAACTGTCATGTTTTAAATTAATCAAAAAGTTTAAGTTTGCAGAAAGAGATAAAAACCTTTTTAAGAATTAAACCTTATTTGTCCTCAGAGAACTGTATTTTTAAAATTATTTTAACATAACCTGTGTATAAGAGTATAAGATTATGCTTTTACTATTTAAAGTAAAGGAATTTATATTTTTAGATATATTAAGGATCTTAGATTTACACTTAAAAAGAAAGAATTGAGACTCTAAGAAAAATCTTTTTCAAAGCTAATACAAAATTATATTTTTAGATATATTAAAGATCGTAAATTAAAAGTCTATTCAGATATAGTAATCCTCACATGACATGAAAAGAAAAGAAATGATTGAAAATGACACTAAAAAGAAAAACAAAAACAAAATCAAAAGAAAAAGAAAAACAAAAAAAAAATAAAAAAGAAAATATATGTGAGGTAAAGCTTGAGGAGACGTTAAATAAAAAATTGGCTTCACTCGAATCATCTTAAAGAAAGGAACTTAATTACATTTCTAAACTTAGGCTTAAAGTATTAACACCCTTACTAATAAAATTCTCATCAAATTTTTTTTCCTATAATTCTTCTAAGCATCCTCAATATCGCAAATTGCAGTTATTCTTGAAATGAATAGAAAACTAGAACTCTTAGACTTGACTACAAGATATTCTTAAATTTTAGTTTTAACCTGGGTTATTAAAATTTTTCTTAAGTTTCACTATTACATTTTAAGACAAAAACTATAAAAATCTTTTAGTAAAACTCATGACCACAAGTTATAAATTTTTACATAGTACAAGGAGTTACTTGAGGATAAGTAACGTTTAAGTTTGGGGGAATTGATCCACTTAAAAATTACTTATTTTTAGAGTATAATTCATGATCATTTTATGTACATTTTTTTTATGATATTGCATTTTAAAGGAAGATATTTTGCATGTTTTTGGTTTCAGGTACATTGAATGAACATCTAAAGAAAATAAGGGGAAAATGGAACAAAAATGAAGTATTTTGTTTGTCGCCAAAATGCCACCCTTGGTGCTATAACACCATCTATCCAGCGAACTGGGCGTTATAAAGCCAGTAACCACCTCTCTAGAAGATGCATTGAATTTGNGGTCGAGAGCTATGGTAGAGGCTCTGTGGAATGGGGATTTGATGGGGCTTTTGCTTCTTTCACTCTTGTGAATGTGT
>JXCR01144842.1:82845-123193 GCA_002079205.1 Phalaenopsis hybrid cultivar | reverse complement strand
CAAATAGAATTGGATAGATATCCATTCTAAATGAACCATGAATCAATGAAATCCCCATTTTGGGTTCTTATGGATTGATCGTAATTAATGTATTGTGAAGATATAGTAAGAGTATAATGTATCTTGGCTTCAAATTAACATCCAGGGTCAATCCTAAGGCCAAGTGACCCTATAAAAAAAAACTCTTCTTGAGCTTTCCCATAATGATCTTACCTTCTAAACTATTAGAGGTTAGGACCAATATTGTAACCTAAAGTTGAACAAAGAAGAAGATTTTGAATTTCTAATGGTGAGGATACCTTTTCTAGTTTTCTAAGACTAGTCAATAGGAAAGTTCTATGGCTAGACCTAAGCTACTAAAGAAGTTTTCTAGACCTCAACCAAAAGTGAGGTCAACAAACTTATCATCGCCTCATGGATGTAGTTTTTTTCTAAACTAAAAGTAAGAAACATTGAAGTCTACCGGGATGATTTTCTACTAAAAAGTAAGACAACTGAACAACATCTAAATGAATTAAGAGAATCTTTCTAAACACTTAGAAAGTTAAATATGAAATTGAACCCATTAAAATGCATGTTTGAACCCTCAATGGCGAAATTCTTGGGCTATCTCTTATCAATTGAAGGCCTCAAAGTTAATCCTTAGAATGTCAGAGCACTTTTCAACATGCTTTCTCTTATGAACATTAAGGAGTGCAAAAGCTCACTGGCCGAATTGTAGATTTATATCAATTTATTTTTACATCGGGTGACAAATGTGTTGCCTTCTTCAATGTACTGAGGAAAACAAACAAGTTTGAGTGAACGAATGAATGAGAGCATGCTTTCTAGAATTTGAAGCAGACCTTCATCATTCCACCACTACTGCAAAGCTTGAAGCCTAAAGTAGAACTTTCACACTACTTAGGTGTGGGCCCGAGCGTCATATCCCAAGTACGTAGCCGCTACACACATGGGCTTTGAGTCTCTCGGTAAACAAGGGCCCAAAGTTCTCGCTGAGCCATTGAGCAGAGAGTGAGTCTCTCGCATCACAAGTGCGTAGCAGCTCATCAACACATAAAGCACATGAAAAAGATAAAATCAACTTCAAGAGAATATCTTAATATGTCAAAAAAATGTCCAGACCATAAGGATAGAGGACAATACAGAGACACTAAGTATTTGATACTTTCAATATAATTGTGATAATTTAGGATTAATTTGTAGGATTTAAACATTTTATTATGCTTGTGATACTTTAGGATCACTTTGTTGGATTTTTAAAATACCCAAAATTTCAGGCTAGAACTAAAACCAGTAGGCTAGAACTTTTCTTAACAAGGATTACCTCTTTCTCTATGGGATCAACATTTTGAACTCTAAAGTTTGATCTTACTAATACGGCATGTGCAATTACATGATCCCCAATATGTTGTTGCACTAGAAAGAGGTATTAAGTTTTTGGCGCCATTTCTTAGGACCGATGGTGTTTTGAATTAGAAAAATTTTAGTTGTTACTTCTAGGCCTTAGACTTGAAAAATTGTTGTGTCAACTGTTTTTGTTCAAATTTTTTCACTATTTTTGTAAAAATAAGAAAAACCAAAAATATTTTTTTTGATTGTGCGTGAATTTTCAAGATAAGTGATCTCTAGTTTGTATTTACATAGTTCAGGACCTTCGGGATTTGAACCTTATGATTCTAAGCAAGAGAGAACTATTATGAAAATTAGGAAACAAAAGCAACTTCAAGAACTCATAGGTGAGATGGAGAGCAATCTATAAAACAACCTAGAAATTCAAGAACGAATACATAAACATCCAAATGCACATAGAACTTTAAGAGACTCAGCTAACCTTACAACAGATAAAATTCATTCGAGTATCCAAAACCCCTATCATAGAAACTATCACATTCGAACTGAAGCATGCTATCATCCAAATGGCACAGAACAACTAATTTGGGGGAACTTAGTCTGAAGATCCAAACATTCATTTAGCGAGTTTCTTAGAACTCTGTACCACATTTTTCTATAATATTATTTTCAATGTCATTGTTAGGAATAAGCTTTTCCTTTTTTCTTGAGGGACAAACACAAATGTGTTTAAATTCATTAACACCTGGATCAATTAGGAGGTGGAGTGACTTTGCCCAGACATTTCTAACTAACTATTTTCCACCTTGAAAAAAAACTAAACTTAGGAATGATATCACTTCTTTTTATAAGCATAATAGGTGAGTCTATTGTGAAGCTTGGGAACGCTTCAAGAAACATCTTAGAAAGTACCCTCATCATGAACTATCAGATTGATTGATAATTTAAACTTTTTACAACAGGCTAGTAGGATCTCTTAAGTCTATCATTGATGCTGTCACATGTGTTTTGCTTATTTCAAAGCCATTTGTTGAGGCCTATTATCTGATTCAGAAGATGGATACGAACAATTTTTAATGGCCTTATGAGAGAGTGAACCCTAGAAAGGTTGCACGTGTGCATGAAACTAACGTGCTTTTCATTCTAACTTCTCAGGTACCTACTATATCTAGAAGGCCGGACCAGTAAGGGATTAACCAGCCTTGAGGATCCAAGACATTGAGAAAAATTCATTCAGACAGTTGATTGATGCTAATGTGTTGCCACTTGAGACCCTGAATGCGATCAACAATATGAAGAACAATCTGTATTCCAATTTCTATAACCATAGTTGGAAGAGTAACCCAAACTTCAGGTGGAATAACAATCATAGTGTAAAAAACCAACAATGAGAGAGTAGTCAAGAAAATCCTTTTGGAAATAGGAATAATCAGGGTAATAATAACTAAAGACGTTCTTATCGTCCTAGTTTTAAAATAAACAACAATTTGGGGACAAGAAGTTGTATTGGGAGAAAGTTGTATTGCAGATGGGGAATCAGTTACAAAGTTAAGGTACTGGTCCTAGGAATATATAAAACCAATTAGAGAAAATTGCAAAGTCATTTAGAAATAGAACCTTTGGAACTCTTCTTATTAACACTGACATCAGGCCTAAAGAAAAAAATAATGAGCACGTGGACCGGTCAAGTTAAGGAGTGGAAAAGAGTTGGAGGAAGTGGTTCAAAATGATTCAAAGTGGGAGAATGAGAACTTGAAACCTAAAAGACCTATGGATGACCTTTCCAAAGATTTATGAACGCTAATCTTACTCTCTAGGAATAATTTAGAAAGTCCACGATCATCATTTACTCAAAGACTCTATAAATAAAAACTAGATCAATAATTTTCTTGGTTCTTGGAAGTATTCAAGAAGCTGATGATCAATATTCCATTTGCTGATGCTTTGGAGCACATACCAGCTATGTGAAGTTCATGCAGGATAAAGAAGAGGAAGTTTAGAGATTTTTAGATGGTAGCACTCAGCAAGAAGTGCAGTGCTGTCATTCAGAAAAAGCTTTCTCAGAACATAAGGATCCTGAAAGCTTTACGATTACATGTTTTATTGGTAAGAATTTATATGAGAAGGCACTATGTGATTTGGGTGCCAGTATTAATATCATGTCATTTTCCATTTTCAAGACATTAGGATTAGGAGATGTTTTTTCTACCATTATAGCCCTCCAGCTTGTTGATCGCTCGATCACTTATCCGAAGGAGGTTATAGAGGATGTCCTTGTAAAGGTGGATAAATTTTATCATCCTTAGTGTTTTCATTGCATTATATATAAAGGATGATAAAGAGATTCTCATTATACTTGGTTTAGTTTTTCTAACCATCTACATATTGATGATGACATGCAGAATGGAGAGCTTAAAATCAGAGTGAATGACCGGGAGGTAACATTTAATGTGCTGAAATCTAAGAAGCTTCCTTATAATTATAATGAAGTTGCATGTTACAGGATGAATCTGGTTGATTATTTATGTAGTAGCTACTTTTGGGAGAGTTGTGAAATTAGATTAGCGAAGAAAGATATAAGAGATGATAATTCTACAAACTTTATTGACAAATCTGTTCTAGTGATTAAAGATAACCCGAGAATTGTTAGGGAGAGGTTTCAGTGTTGACCTCACTTTTGGTTGAGGTCTAGTTTTTCCTCTTTAGTAGCCTAGGGTCTAGCCATAGGACTTTCCTATTGACTATTCCTAGAAAACTAGAAAAAGAACCCTCATCATTAGAAATTTTGTACTCCTCTTTACTCAACTTAAAGTTCCACATAGTGGCCCTAACCTCTAGCACTTAGTAGGTGGGGTCATTATGGGGGAGCCTAAGGAGAGTTCCCATAGGATTGTTTGACATTAGGTTTGACCCTAGGTGTTGGTCTAGAGCTAAGGTACCCACGTCACTCACAATCACTCACAAATACAAACCCAAAATTTATTGACTTTGATCCCTTAATCCTTTGCGAGACTCATGTAGATGGTCCCTTAAACCCACTGGCCCTAAGCTAGGGTTTAGCTAAGACCAGTACATAGAGGACCCAAATGGGGTTTCCATTGGTCCATAGCTCATTTATGGTGGTTGGCACCCCATATTTACCAAAAATACTCAACTTGACCTTTTTTCCACTAAACTCCCCCAAATTACCTAAGTATCCTTGAAACCCTAAATTTGGCAAAAATTTCTAAATTTACCCAAAATACACAATTTTTTTTCAAAAATCATTTCAAACCTTTTGAAAACATCCAAATTACCCAAAATCACCAAAAATTGCCAAATTACCAAAATTCCCCTCCTTAGCCCAAAATTCTAAAAATTCCAAAAAAATCCCAAAAATTCCCAAAACTTTCCAAATATTTGCAATTTCATATTTCTCAACTTCCACATTACCCAATCTGACCAATTTGACAATTTTGACCAAAACCCCCAAATTTCCTTTAAAGGCCTAATTTCCTTAAATTCACTTAAAATGTCCATCAATTTGGTCCCAATTTCCCCCAATCTCAATTCTAAACTCAAATTAACCTTACATATGACCAATAAAAACCAAATCTAAGCTCAATTGACCCATGCTTTGAGCCCAATTTTAATCTAAGTCAAACCCCAAATTTTAGCCCTATGACTTGGTTCCACCAAATTGAATCCCATGGGCTAATCCATTGGTTTCAATTTTAATCCTAAACTCTTCATAACAGTCATGCCATCAAAATTGACCTTTAATTGGCCTTGGTGAAGCCTTAATTTCCTTTAATTTCAACTTAAATCAAAAAATCCCCAATTTTTCTGTAAATTGGCCATGTCTCAAAATTCCACCAAATTGATTGCCTTAGCCACAAAATTTCCACTCCATTACTTCATGAAAAATATCAATAAAATCTCCCTTGATCATTTGGACCATTCAATTGAGCCAAATTCCAAGCATAGCTCAACCTAAGCCTAAGTCTAGTCCAACATGCACAAATTGACCAAAATTACAAAATCCTTAAAATTGAGCTTCCAATTGAGTTCAAAATTACTTCAATCCATAACCAAAAATGTTCATTACAATCTTCTGAACATTGTTGATCAATAAATTGGGCTCAAAGTCATGGCTAGCCTAACCCAAACTCACTTTAAGCTAAATTGACCTACATGGACCCCTTCACCAAAAGTTGACCAAATCTAGCCAAATTAGTCAAGGAAAAGCCACCACAGCCAAATTTTAGACCTTATTGACTAGGGTAAACCCCATAGAACCACCCAAATGAGCCATGGAACAATGGATCCCCAAATCAAGGGATTTATTTCCAAAATTGCTTAAGCTTAACAGGTTTTTTCCAAAACTAAACACCTACCCAATTAAATTGTTGTGACAAATTCCCCTCGCTAAACTGACTTCCTGGCCACCTCCCCTAGCCTTGCCGGCCGGCCTAGTCACTGGAGGAGGCAAAACTATTAGCCACCCTCAAGAAATCCAAACCCAATTTAAATCTAGAGGCTACATCATCTCATTTGAAGTTTAAAGCCTCTCTGCCCTCCACATAGACAACACTTTGCACCCATACATTGGCCAATAGAGCCACCCTAAGTCATTTTTATAAAAGCTCCACCTCCATGGACATAAAGGTGTGCTGAGAATTTCTTAAGGATACCCTCAGAAATTACTCCCCGAGCTTCCTTGAGACCTCCACAGTGCAATCCAACCACTCCATTGCCCTAATTCCCCTTGTTGGAGTTCAATTTTGGAGCTCAAATCCTTGCCGGAGACAAGACATTCTCCACCACAGCTCCACAGTGCACCAAATCCAAATTAAACTCACCCACACCATCACCACATTGAAGCCCTATCAAATCCCCCTCATACAGAGCCTCTAGGATAACTCAAGACCAACACTCAAATCCGACCTTGATAAAATTCAGGTCTAGACCTTTCACCACGACCAGAGGCTCAATCCTTAGCCTCATTGGACCTCTATGAACGTGTCGAGCACCTCTGATTAAAGCTTCCCTTCTTAGAGCAAAGGTATTGAACTTCCACTCTTCCCGAGCCTATTTTGATTCTCCATTTGATTAGGGTTATTTTAATGGCATGTTTACCATATAGATGTGTTCGTCACACTTGGACGAGTCCATAGGATCAAATTCAAGATCATTTGGTTGAGAAATGAGTGAGATCTTAGGGTTTTAATGTTAACAGTCACATGTTAGCCTATTTGGGGATGCTGACGGGGGGTCGTCCGATCGCGCATTTATCTCATCAACAGACGAGATCTAGCAGGACGAACTCTCGCTGCGTGAACTGCGGGCTGCGTGGCATGCCAAGGTGGAAAGTAGAATGAATGGGAGTGTGTCGTGTCGTTGTTCGGAGTTGCCTAGGATGAGGTGGTGCTGCACATTTAAATAGATAAATAGGGAATTAAATAAATAAGAAAATGAACCCTAACTTCAAAAATCCATATCTTGGATTAGAAAAATAAAAAAAATAAAATAAAAATACCCTCTTGCTCAGTGAACAGAAGAGAACATTGTGGAAAAAATTTTAAGTTTATGTGATGCATATTTTTTTTTAATTAATTAATCACTGTTTTGAGTGTTTTGATTCTCCACGCATGTAAATATTTTACCATGGCTTGAAATTTTGGCATGTTGTTACCTCTGTATTAGGGAACATTCTCTGATTTTTCCAAAGTCAGAGGAGATCTCTAGACAAAGATTCATATTTTTCAAGTTTATGTCTATTATTTGCATAAATTAATCATAATAATTAGCATGTTGCTTAGAAAATTCCAAGATAATTTTGGAAGGTTTATTATGGATGGAGAAACCTTTGGAAAATCTTTCATGATCTAAGTTATTAAAAATGCACCTAATTTTCACAAACTTTAAAATGCAAAAAAAATTAATTTTGGGAAACACAAATATCTAAATGACTTGGTTTTTAATCTCTACTATAATTTGAAGTTCAAAGAACTCCCCATAAAAATTTTAAAATATTTGGAGCTCATTTGATAACTCAAAATGATTTTCTAAGTTAAATGTCATTTTTAACACTAAAAATGATTTTTAATAATTAAAATATAACTAAAAAAATTATAAAAATTGGTTTTGGGAGTTCTCTATGATCAAAGAATTTTCTAAAAATAAATTTATAATTAAAATAAAATTTTCATTTTTAAGCCTTTACTTAATATTTAAATAATTAAAAAATGATAAAAATCACAAAAATAAAAAATTTCATAGAAATGTTCTAAATTGTTTCCTAAGCACTTAAGAACAATTGGAAGATATTGAATTTTGAAGCTTAAAATAAATTTTAAAGGCTAAAAATGGATTTTCACTAAAATAATTCTAACGATTCAGAGAAAAATTAGAAAAATGTGAATTTTGTCTCTCTAGGTTGTCTGACCTTAAGAAGATCTAATAAAAATGTGAAACTTAATTTTCCATATTTAAAATATTTTATCATTAATAAATACTTCATAAATTAAAATAATTCTAATAATTAACATAAAACTAAAAAAATCATGAAATTTAATCTAATTGTTCCTCTGGTCTAAGTTTACCTCCAGTAAAAATTTTAAGGGATTATGCTTTAACTTGGTCAAGTTAGGAAATTTTCTTTGAAAAATCTTATCTCTTGCATATAAATAGTTATATAAATTAAATTAAATTTTGAAAAATCACATTTTCTCTTTTGATGTCTTAATTGACCCATGAGTGAGGTGGGATAAAAAATTCTAAAGTCATTTGAATTAAATTTGATGAATTATGAAGTATTAGAGCCTTAGGGGCAAAAATGTAATTTTGAAAATTTGGCCTTAATTAACATTTAGACTTAAGTCAAAAGGGAAAATGGGTAATATTTGATCCTAATTAACATATCTGGATGATTAAAACACAAGGGATTAATTGATAGAAACCAATCTCACTTTTATTAATTAAAGGATAAATTTGTAATTTCCTTAAATTATTAAAATTTAGAAGTTTAGTCAATTAAATGATCTTAGGCTTAGGGGTATGATTTTGGGTGTTGATAACTCACTAATTTAACACCCCTATTTGATGTTCAAATGACTTTCAAAAATGAAACATCATCATCACTTAAAATTCAAACTTAAAGAAAAAAACTAAGACATCTACCGAAATCTTAAGGGCTTAGTAGTGACTTAGGCTAAATTTGGTTGAGTGAGAATTGGAAAAGTAAACATAATTAAAAATTGAATATCTTTAAAACACTACAAGCCCAAATTAAAAAGTTGGCTAAGTGTCTTGATAATATTAACTTGCCCCTTTAAGGGTCTTCACCTGCATAATTCTCAAAATGAAATTATAAGTGATAATTACCCTACTCTTAGAGATAATTAAAACATCAATATTTATTGAGCATTAAAGGTATTTACAGGATGGGTTATTAAGCAGCATAATAAGTTTAAAAAGAGCTTGAGACTTTTCACCAGGCAGTGAGAGGGAAGCATGAACCTGCTTCTTTCTTCAGATCTGTTGATACCTCAGAGGTCTACTAAACTTAATATGTTTTGCTTAACAAAAATCATCCTTAATCAAATTAATAGGGACCCACCAAGTTATGACCTAGGTTTGGGTAGATCATTAAAACCTTACTTTTTTGCTTTATATAAAGTGCTCTTACATGCATTTTAAGTTTTAGGTGGTGGAACGAGAAGACTCGCTAGGTACGTTTTTATAGTTTTACAGTGTCGTCTTTCTTGTACTTTCATACTGTACTTTTTATGCTTACAAAACTTGCATGTTAAACAACAATGTCACCCTGCATGAAAACCAAAACTGTTAGGATAGCCACAAAACATTCAAAATATAAAATAACTCAAAATTTAGTCACAAACAACACAAAAACCACAACTACAATTAAATTAAGACGTCTTTATTGGATTATTGAGAATCCCTCGGAGGAGGTAACCTATGGTTGCTAACGAGGCTTCCCACAGTCTAAATAAAAGTATAGAACTCATTAAGTTGAGTTTAGTAAATTCATTTGGACTAAGTGAATCCAATAGAAAATAGTAGTGTCGGAAAGAGGGAACCGTAAGATCCTAACCTGTGTCGCTCTAATCAACTTTAACATGCCACATAATATTTAAAGAACTATAACCATAGGGTCATCTGATTTAATATCATAACTCGACACCCTAGAGCTTGGAGCTAGCTTGGTGAGCAGCACGACCATCTCCAATAGCAAAACCTGTCTCCCCAACTAAACCAATTTCCTTCCTTAGAGTTAAACAACAAATCCATAGAACTTCGAGGTAGTTTTCTTATGTAACATAAATCCTTACCTCATCTTTAGGCCTTTGTATAACCCTGTTATACAATATAAGCTCTAACTCGTCTTAGGATTCCGAGGTTGTAGTCTGTCACGACCTAATTCCTTACATCTTCCAGGCTATTTGTGTGATCGTTTTACACAAGTGTAAGCCCTAAACTAATAAAATTTGCAGGATGAAGCACTCAAATAAATTTCTCCTTAAAACTGAAGACAAATAATATGATAAACTGGGAAGTCACCGAGGCTCTCCTCCGGATCCATGACATTCCCTAGTTCTTCCTCCTTTGGATTCTAAAAATAAAATGTTCCAAACTTGAACCAATCCCATTTCACACCTCTCTGTCTGATATCGTTGAAAAGTCCTATACTTTGACCTCCTTGAAGGTAATATTTCTTGATTTTTTATCCAGAGTTTTCGTAGGTAACTTTAGTTATTTAAGATGTAATTAACTATAAGGGCAAGCTTGTCAGAACCTAGCTTAATATAAACCCTATTTAATCCTTTATATTAAATAGGGGAATATGTCGGCAAATAAAATAGTTTCACAGACCAAACGAATGTCATATATTTCTTAGTTTAGTTGTTCGAGCCTCATCCTCAAATCTTGTGTTTATCCTTTGGGATAAATACAGAGTTTGAGGTACAACGCTCTTTCATTTAAACTATAAAAAATTATAGGGTCAGTTTGATTTCATATTTTTCTAAAACTTAAATCTATATGTAAATTAAAATGTCCTTCCAAAGCGGGCGACAGGATTTCCATTCCGGTGACCGACATTTTCTTATGGGCAACTCCTCAACTTTTTAGTACCGACATTGAGATGCTTGATACTATTGAAAATTGTAAACCTTTTATTCCTTATATTAAGGAACCTCTTGAACATGAGATGAAGGTGCTGTCCAAATATTTGAAGTATGTTTATTTAGGGAAACTGCCAATAATTATATCCTTAGAACAAAGTAGCTTACAAGAAGAAAAATTCATGAGCGTTCTAAGGTAAGAGAGCTTTGGGATGGACCCTAGAAAATATAAGTGGATTAGTCTTTCGATTTGTATGCATAATATCGAGATGGAAGAAAATCATAAAACCATGTAGATCCTTGAATGAGATTAAACCATGTAATGAAAGGACTCATCAAGGAGGTTTTAAAGTTTCTTGATCAAGGTATTATCTATCTAATTTTAGATAGAGCCAAGGTCATCCCGTTTCATTGTGTTCCTAATAAAGAGGGAGTGACTGTGCTAGTAAATGAACAAAATGATATGATCCCCACTAGACATGTCATTGTGTGGCGTATATGTATTAATTACATGAAAATAAACATAGTCACCGGTAAATATCTTTTCATTTACTTTTTTAAGACTATATGTTGGAAAGGTTAGTTGGACACCCATACTTCTACTTCCTGGATAGGTATTTAGGGTACCATCAAATTCCTACTGCTCTTAAAAATCGAGATAAGACCATATTCATGAGTCTTTATGGAATTTTTTCTTTTAGGAGAATGCCCTTTGGGTTATGTAATGAACCAACAATGCTTCAGTGGTGCATGATGTCAATCTTTTTTGACCTAGTTGAGAAAGGAACATAAGTATTCATGGATGATTTTTTCGGTACTATTTTTGGTTGTGGAGTTGCTCGTTGGAAGCTGTCGGCCGCCGGAATCAAAATCTTGTTACCCGCTTTGGAAGGAGATTTAATTTACATATATGTATAAGTTTAAAAAAATATGAAATCAAACTAACCCCATATTTTTCATAGTTTAAATAAAAGAGCACTATACCTCAAACATGTATCTATCTTGAAGGATAAACGCAAAACTTGAGAATGAGACTCGATTAAATAAACTAAGAAATATATGATATTTGTTTGGTCTGCTAAACCATTTTTTATTTGCCGACAAGTTCCCCTATTTAATATGAAGAATTAAATAGGGTTTATATTAAGCTGGGTTCGAAAAAGCTTCCTATATGAGAAAAACTCTATAGTTAATTACATCATCGATAACCGAAGTTACCTAATAAAACTCTCGATAACCAAAGTTACCCCAAGCTTATGAATTGCAGCATCTCCTGACAATCCTGACATTTCATCACAACTCCAAGCAAAACAATCTTTGAATTCTGTTAATAGTTTAATCAACCCTATAGATTCTTCATCGTTGAGTAGAGAACTTATATATGTAGGTTGGGACTACTCTTCCGTCCCCAGGTTAATTTCCTTCAATTCATCAACAGTTGATTTGATTTCCTCCTTAAATTCTGGCAGAGCATCTTCTATTAGCTAATTAGTAGAGTCATCCTACACATCAAGGAAATCCTCTTCCGATCCACTAGCAACGACCATGCAAAATTTTGAATCATCAAAAATGGTCCGACTGTACCAAATCTGAGACCCTCTTTCAAGCAGGGAGTTTGACTTTTAACATCCCATAATTTTTCAAAAAGTTGTAATTTATCTTTCGGCATCTGTTTTGGCAAAAGTCCTTATTGAATTAACTTTTATACACATGGTCAAAAGTAACCAAAAGGCAACTCCATTAATTCATTAGGATTCTCATCCAAATTTACATGATTTTCAAGATTATTAGAAGTAAAAGCACGATAAAACTTGATCGGCTTTGAATAAGTTCTACGAACTTCCTTGAACTCTAAGCTCTCAACCTTTTAAGGAAGAATCAGAGTAAGGGTGATGGTGTTCACATAGTGGTTTATCCGATCATACATTGTCTCATATTCACTTTTCACCACATCTTCTAAGGATATCTCATACTGAGGTTTCTTCTATTTCGCATCATTATTTCATCTTCAGAACTTTCTTCATCATTAATGTTGATGGTTGACCTAGTCCGTTTAATAATTAAATTGGTTCTTGCTTGTCCATGTCCCTGGCATCGACCTCAGGTGCGTGAACTAAAAGAACCCCCACCAACTCGTTGCAAGAGAGTGGTGGAAGATTGCTGAAACAAAGTTGAATGGCATTACCATTGTAATTCTTTTGAATATTCACTTTTATTTGTCACAATTTCACGAGATAAGACAATTTTCTTTGGAGGCGTGTAGATGGCGGCATCTTCATGAATGCCAACTTCATGAACTGAAAACGGCTGTAAATCTCTCTTGATGAAATGTTCTTGTCTTTCTTTAAAATACTTAATGCATTAGTGTAGAGATGATGAAACCATGTTGTGTTCATGAATCCATAGTCGACCAAGTAGAGCATTGAAAGAGGTCTCGGCGTCGATGATATGGAACTTAGCGGTTGTTACTAGTTCGCCAACCTTCATAAGTAATGTAATTGATCTAAGGGCTCTCTCTCCCTTTTAGTTGAATCCTCTTAGCATCATTTTATCGGTCGTGAGCTCCTGAGCTTCAATGTCTAAATAGGCCAATATCCGTAGGCTCATCAAGTTAAGGGATGCTCCAAGATCTACTAAAACTCTGGACAACACAAATCTACCAATCTTAACATAGATATAGAGTGGACAATTATGGTCAGTGGTACTAAGCAACAAGTCTTCATCTGTGAAGGTTACCCAAGATGGTTCTTTCAACTAGCAAACTTCATCAAAGAATGTGCTGATCAACTGGGCTAAACAAATCTCTGAGTCAAGAAAAGCTATAACTAAACATTCTCTCATCTCCTTTAACAGGATTAGAGCATTGTGGATGCTTAATTTGGCCGACAGCTTCCTAAGATGAGCTAGCACATTTGTCGACACTATTTTTGGTTAAGGAGTTGCTCGTTGGAAGCTGTCGNATATATATATATATATATATATATATATATATATATATATATATATATATATAAACATAAGACTTGAGGATGTGGCTCGATCAAATAAACTAAAAAATATTTGACATCCATTTGGTATGCGAAACCATTTTATTTGCCGACAAGTTCCCCTATTTAATATGAAGGATTGAATAGGGTTTATTTTAAGCTAAGTTTGAAAAAGAATCCTATAAGGGCAAGCCCCTATAGTTAATTACATCTTAAATGATCGAAGTCACTTAAGAAAACTCTCGATAAAAATCAGAAATTATTATCTTCAAAGATGTCAAAGGATAGGACTTTTCAACAAAATCGGACGAAGAGGTGTGAAATGGGAATGGTTCAAGTTTGGAACATTTTGTTGTAGAATCCAAAGGTGGAAGAACTAGGGGATGTCATAGATCCAGAGGAGAACCTTGGTGACTTCCCAAGCTATCATATTATTTGGCTTCAGTTTTGAGGAGAAATCATTTAAATGTTTAATCCTGCTAATTTTATTAATTTAGTGTTTACATTTATGTGAAATGATCACACAAATAACCTGTAAGATGTGAGGATTTTAGGTGGTGACGAACGATAACCTCAAAATCCTATGACGAGTTAGGGCTGATATTGTACAGCAGAGTTATATGAAGGCCCAAAGATAAGGTTAGGATTTACATTGCATAAGCAAAAAACCTCGAAGTCCTATAGCTTTGTTGTTTAATTGTAAGGAAGGAAATTGGTTTAGCTGGGGAAGACATGTTTTGCTGTTGAAGATGACCGTACTGCCCACCATGCTAGCTCCAAGCTCCTCGTCGTGGCGAGTTCAAGTTTTCTAGTGTGTCAAGTTATGATGTCAAATCAGATGTCCTTATGGTTGAAGTTCTTTAAATGTTATGATGCATATTAAAGTTGATTAGAGTGACACCGGTTAGGATCCTACGGTTCCCTTGTTCCGGTACCACTATTTTCTATTGGATTTCGCGTAGTCCAAATGAATTTACTAAACTCAACTTAATGAGTTCCATACTTTCATTTAGACAGGGAAGCCTCGTTAGCAACCGTAGGTTACCTCCTCTGAGGGATTCTCGATCATCCAATAGAGATATCTTAATTTAGTTGTAGTTGTTGTTTTATGATGTTTGTGATGAAATTTTGAGTTGTCTTATATTTTGAATGTTGTGGCAGTAAGTTTTATCTTGGTTGATTTTAAATTTGGTTTTAGTTTTGGTTTTACAACTATCCTAGCAGTTTTGGTTCTCATGTAGGGTAACATCGTTAATTAACATGCAAGTTTTGTAAGCATAAGAGTACAATGTGGAAAGTATAGAAAAGAGACTATACCGTAAAATGTAAAAGCGTACCTGACGAGTATTCTCGTTCTACCACCTAAAACTCAAAATTCATGTAAGGGCATTTTATGTAAAGTGTGAAAAATAGGATTCTGGTGACCTGCCAAATCCTAAATCATATCTTGGTGAGCCCCTATTAATTTAATCAAGGATGATTTTATTAAGCGAGATATAATGAGTTTACTAGACCTCCAAGGTATCCAACAGCTTAGGAGAAAAAGCAGGTCCATGCTTCCCCCTCACCGCCTGGTGAAAAGTCTCGAGCTCATTTAAACTTATTATGTTGCTTAATAATTCATCCTGTATATATCTCTAATGCTCAGTGAACATTGATGTTTTAATTATCCCTAATAGCATGATAATTATCTTTTGTCATTTAATTTGAGAATTATGTGGGTGAAAACCCTTAAAAGGGGCAAGTTAATGTTATTAGGACACTTCGCCAATTTCAGCTTTATCTTGGGCTGGTAGTGTTTTATAGGTGTTCAATTTCTGGTTACATTCGCTTTTCTAATCCTCATTTAACTAAATTTGATTCAGCCTATGTATTAAGCCCTTAAGACCTTGGTCGATGTCTTAGTCATTTTGAAAGAGATTAAATTTTAAGTGATAATAATTCATCAACAAATTGTTTGAATGTCACTTGAACATCAAATAGGAGTATTAAATTAATGAGTTATTAATACCCAAAATCATACCCCTAAGTCTAGAATTATTTAATTTACTAGACCTCTAAATTTTAATAACTCAAGAAATTAAAATTTATCCTTTAATTAGGAAAAATGAGATTGGTTTCTACCAATTAATCCCTTATATTTCACTCATCCAAATATGTTAATTAGGATAAAAAAGATTGTCCATTTCCCTTTCTTGAGTTAAGCCTAAATGTTAATTAAGGTCAAATTCTCAAAGGTACATTTTTGCCCCTAAGGCTCTATCACTTCATAATTTATCAAATTTAATTCAAATGACTTTAAAATTTTCATCCTACCTTAATCATGGGTCAATTAGACATGAAAGAAAAAAATGTGATTTTTCAAATTTTAAATTAATTTATATATTTATTGATATGCAAAAATAGGGTTTTTCAAGAAAAAATCCATAACTTGAACAAGGCAGAGCCTAATCCCTTGAAATTTTTACTGAAGGTAGACTTAGACCAGGGAACCATTGGGATCAGATTTCATGATTTTTTAAGTTAAATTTGAATTATTAGATTTATTTTAAGTTATGGAGTGTTAATTAATTATAAAATATTTTATGTGTGAAAAATTAACTTTTACATTTTTATTAAATCTCTCTAAGGTCAAGGAACCTAGAGAAATAAATTTTACATTTTTCTAACTTTTATTTGAATTATTAGAATTATTTAAGTGAAATATTAAGAAAAAATCATTTTTAGCGTTTAAAAATTATTTTTAGCTTTAAAACTCAATATCTACACTCATAAAAACAGGAAAAATATTCTAATTACTCCTAAGTGCTTAGGAAATAATTTAGAAAATTTGCATGAATTTTTTTAATATTGTGATTTTTATTAATTTTTAATTTTTTAAATATTAAAATAAACTTAAAAAATGAAGTTTTTTATTTTAATTACAATTTTATTTTTACAAAATTATCCTAATCATAGAGAGCTCCCAAAACTAATTTTTATAATTTTTTAGGTTATATTTTAATTATTAAAAATTATTTTAGTGTCAAAAATGCCATTTAACTTTGAAAATAAAGTTAAGTTATCAAATGTACTCCAAACATTTGAAAATTTTTATGGAGAGTTCTCTGAACTTTAATCATAGTATAGAATCAAAATCAAGTCATTTAGATGATTATTTTTTTCAAATTAATTTTCTTTGTGTTTTAGGGTTTTGTGGGAGTTAAGAGTGTTCTTAATGACTTAGCCCATACAAAATTTTCCAAAGGGTTCTTTGGTCACAATAAACCTTTAAAAATTTCTTTAGATTTTTCAAAGTAACATGCTAATTATTATGATTAATTTATGCAAATAATAGACATAAACTTGAAAAATATGGAGCTCTATCTAGTGGTCTTTTCTGACCTTGAAAAAATTTAGAGAATATCCCCCATGATAGGGGCAACAACTTGCCAAAGTATCAAGCCATGTTGAAATGTCTACATGTATGGAGAGTTAAAAGACTCAAAACCATATTTAATTAATTAAAAATTAAATATGCATCAAATAAACTTCAAACTATTTCCACATTGCTCTCCTCTGTTCACTGAGCACTAAGGTATTTTTTTGTGATTTTTCTACACCAAGATATGGATTTTTGAAGTTGTGGCCGTTAAATAAGTAAAATAAAGCCCTATTTTTCTACTTATCTAGCGTCATCCTCAGCTTCTCTGATGCTCCATGTGGCATCTTCTGGTTTGGTGCTGCCATCTGAGTCAGTCTGGGCTTTATGAACCATGCTCCCATCTGACACAATCAGAGCCCTCCATTCGATACACGCGCGATCCAATGATTGTGGGTCATCGTCCCCTAATCCCTAGCCCGAGAACTGTTCAAATTCAATGCTTAATATCTCACTCATTTCTGCACCAAATGAACTCAGGTTTGATCCTATGGACTCGTCAATATGTGAAGAACACATCCATAAGGTAATCATGCCATTAAATCAAATCTAATCAAATGGAGAGTGAAAATAGGCTTGGGAAGAGGGGGAGTTCAATACCTTTGCTCTGAGAAGGGAAGCTTCAATCAGAGGTGCTTGGAACATTCATGGAGGTCCAAGGAGGCTAGGGATTGAGCCTCTTACTGTGGTGAAAGGTCTAGACCCAAATTCGATCAAGGCCAAATTTGGGTGTTGATCAAAGTCTAGTGTAGGGGCTCTCTGTGAGGGGGATTTGACGGGGCTTGTTATCCTCTCACTGTGGTGAAGGTGTGGGTGAGTTTAATTTGATTTTTGTGCACTGTGGAGGTGTGGAGAGTTCTATCCTGTCTCCGGTAAGGATTTGAGCTCAAAAATTGAACTCCGGCAAGGGGAATTAGGACAAGGAAGTGGTTGGGTTGCACTAAGGAGGTCTCAAAGAGGCTATGGGAGCAATTTAGAGGGGTCTCTTTGAGAAAATTTTAGCACCTCTCTCTTGTTCGTGAAGGGGCCATTTTATAGTCATGGTCGGAGAGGGGAGGTCAAGGTCTGGTCATGGGTGCAAAGGCTTGCTTAGGTGGTGGGCTAAGAGGCTCTAAAGTTTAATTAAGTTGAGCTGGCTCCTAATGCTAAGAATGGGTTTGATTTAATGGTGGTGGCTCTTATTTTTGAGGTTTTCTCGTGACTAGGCCTGTTGGCAGAGCCAGGGGAGGTAGCCAGGAGGTCAGGTGAGTCAGGGAGAGGCTTAATTATGGTTTACCCCCAAGGGTTAGTCATGATGGAAGAGATATTTGCTTTAAGACCCAAAAAAGGGTATGAATCCATTAATTTAGGGACCCATTGGTCCATAGCTTGCTTTGGTGGGTTTTGTATTGTTTAGCCTTGTCCAAAAAAATGGCTTAGTGGCTTTGGTGGTCTTTGGTTGGCCAATTTGGCTTGATTAGGTCAATTTTTGGTGAAGGGGTCCATGTGGGTGGTCAAAATGGCTAAAGGTTGAGTTTGGGTTAAAATAGCCATGACTTTGGGCCCAATTAATTAATAAACATTGTGTAGATGATTATAATGAAGATTTTTTGTGAAGGATTGAAATGATTTTGAGTTCAATTGGGGGTCCAATTCGAAGGATTTTGGAAATTTGGTCACTTTGGCATGTTGGGCTAGACTAGGGTCTAGATTGGGCTAAGCTTGGGATAAGTCCAAATAGATTGTTGAGAATAGTCTATAAGAATGTCATGAAGAGTTTTTAACATAAATTGGGTCCCAATTTTTGGGTTGGGCCAATCCATTTGGTGGAATTTGAAGGCATGGCCAATTTGGAAGAAATTGGGAAATTTTGGACTTGGGTTAAAATTGAAGGCAATTGAGGCTTCAAAAAAGCCAATTAAAGATTAAGTTTGATGTGTAGGAATAATATAAAGAGTTTTCAACATAAATTGTGGCAAATTGAGTAGGCTATGGGGTTCAATTTGGTGAGATTAAGTCATGTAGCCAAAATTAAGGGTTTGACTTAGATCAAAATTGGGCTCAAATCATGGGTCAATTAAGCTTGGCTTTGGTTTATATTCGTCATATGAAAGATGAATTTAAGTTTAGGATTGAAATTGAGGGGAATTTGTGTCAAATTGATGGACATATAAGGTGAATTTAAAGAAAATTGGGCCTTTAAAGACAATTTGGGGTTTTGGTCAAAATGATAAAATTGGCCAAATTGGGTTCAATTGAAGAGTCCAAATGGGTTTTTGAAACATTGGAGTGATTTTGGATGTTTTGGGAAAGTTTGGGGTGCCAAGGGCATTTTTGTAATTTTGACAAATTTGGTGGGTATTTTGGTAATTTTGGAAGTTTTGGGTGGATTTGGGAAATTTGGGTATTTTGAAATGGGTTGAGATGATTTTTGAACAAGTTTGGGTATTTTGGGTGAGTTTGAGGATTTTGGCCAATTTTAGGGTTCCAAGGGTATTTAGGTAATTTGGTGGATTTTAGGGGCAAAAGGCCAAGTTGGATATTTTGGTAGAATTGTGCTGCCAACCACCATGTATGAGCTATGGACCAATGGAATCCCCATTTGGGTCCTCTATGTAGTGGTCTTAGCTAAACCCTAGCCTAAGGCTAGTATGTTTAGGGGACCATCTACATGAGTCTCCCAAAGGATCAAGTAACAATTTTGGGTTTAGGGTTGTAGCAAAGGTCAATCTGTAGACCGAATAATTTTTTATTTAATTTGTGGAATTTTTAAAATTTTAGTAAAGGTAATTTGAAAGTAGAAAGATTTAATTAATATAAAGAAAATTAAAGAGCACACGCAACACGACATAGTTCGATTTAATTTGCAAAATAGTAAATCAAACTTAAAAGGGAAAGTGTGAAGTTCAGGACCTACTCTGGGACGAACTTTATAACACATAATGCCCAGGTGGAACTAGTCCACCAGTACACCTAATTTACATTTGCAAAATTGAAATCTCATCATCCGCTTTGGAATGACATTTAATTTGCATATATGTATAAGTTTAGAAAAATATGAAATCAAACTGACCCCATTATTTTCATAGTTTAAATGAAATAGCATTATACGTCAAACTCTGTATCTATCCCAAAGGATAAACGCAAGACTTGAGGATGAGACTCGATCAAATAAACTAAGAAATATATGACATCCGTTCGGTCTGCAAAACCATTTTTTATTTGCCGACAAGTTTCTCTATTTAATATGAAAAATTAAATAGGGTTTATATTAAGTTAGGTTCAGAAAACTTCCTATAAGGGCAAGCCCCTAAAGTTAATTACATCTTAGATAACCGAAGTTACCTAAGAAAACTCTTGATAAAAATTAGAAAATGATGTCTTCAAAGAGGTTAAGGGATATGACATTTCAACGAGATCAGATGAAGAGGTGTGAAAGGGGATTGGCTCAAATTTAGCACATTTATTATAGAATCCAAAGGAGGAAGAACTAGGGGATCTCATAGATCCGGAGGAGAACCTCGGTGAATTCCTAAGCTATCCTATGGTTTGGTTTTAGATTTCAGGAGAAATTATTTAAGTGTTTCATCCTACAAATTTTATTTGTTTAGGGCTTATATTTGTGTAAAACGATCACACAAATAGTCTGGAAGATGTGAGGATTTAGGTCATGAAAAATGACAACCTCGGAATCCTAAGACGAGTTAGGACTTATATTGTACAACAGAGCCACACAAAGGCCTAAAGATGAGTTGATGATTTATGTTGCACTTGGCAAACAACCTCGAAATCCTATGGATTGTTATTTAATTCTAAGAAATGATATGTTGTTGTAGCTTCTCTTGCTGTTGAAGATCATCGTGCTGCCCACAATGCTAGCTCCAAGCTCCTCGTCGTGGTGAGTTTAAGTTTTTTAATAAGTCAAGTTATAGTCTCAAATCAGATGTCCATATGGTTATGGTTCTTTAAATATTATGGGGCATATTAAAGCTGATTAGAGCGACACCGATTAGGATGATACGGTTCCCTCGTTCGGGCACCACTATTTTCTATTGGATTCACTTATTATAAATGAATTTACTAAACTCAACTTAATGAGTTCCATACTTTCATTTAGATCGTGGGAAGCTTCGTTAACAACTGTAGGTTATCTCCTCTGAAGGATTCCCGATCATCCGATAGAGACATCTTAATTTAGTTGTAAATGTTGTTTTGTGATGTTTGTGATGTTTGTGATTAAATTTTATTATTTTATATTTTGAATGTTGTGGAGGTGAATTTTATCTTGGTTGATTTTAGTTTTGGTTTCACGGCTTCCCTAGCAGTTTTGGTTTTCATGCAGGGTGACATCGTTGTTTAACATGCAAGTTTTATAAGTATAAAAATACAGTGTGGAAAGTACAAGAAAAGACGGTACTATAAACTGTAAAAGCGTACCTGGTGAGTCTTCTCGTTCCACCATCTGAAAGGTCAGTACTTGCAAGATATTTATATAATATTGCAAGGAATTTAAATTGCATGAGTAGATTAAGGTTTAATTACCAAACCCCAGGTTATGATTTTATTGACTCTTGGTAGATCCTAGTGGATAATTTTATAACAACATATGACAATTTCAATTTGCTCTTCAAAATATCCAGTTAAGGTTTCAAAGTGTTGAGGGAATGACCCTGAAATACTTTGAGACTCCCATGATTTATTTTGAGTTCATTTTAAACTTATTATATTGTTTCATCAATCATCCAAGGTTGAAGTGTCAAGGATAGAATACTCGACATTCATATAAAAACTACTACCCTGTTGCTCGGTAAAACTTGACAACTTAATTATCTCAAGGATATAATACTCAATTAATCAATTGATGTTTCGTTTAAGAGTTGTGTGGATGGATGCCCCTAAGGCAAGTTTAGGTCATTTAAGACTATGGTGCCCACAATTAAGGTCAGGCTTGTAGTGTTTAAAGATGTTAATTACTAATTATGTTATCTTCGAAATCCAATCAATTGGGTTTAGACATTGAGCCTATATCACTATTAAGCCCTTAACAATCATGATAGGTGAAATGGTGATTATCAAAATTTTGATTTAAATGACAGGTATTCTTATCAAATGGTCAAACCATCCTCAACTTTGGGCTTTAAGAAAAGTGAATTTCCATCTTTCCAACTTAAGCCCATCACTTAAAAATCGTCTGATCTTAGTTGACTTCCAAGTCATGAAGATTAGAAAATTTATGATCTTGTTGACATTGTGCAATGGTGGTGAGTGGGTTTCTAACTTTTAATGCCACTGTATTTCACTCATCCAAACATATTTATTGAGATCAAAATTACCCATTTCCCCTTTGAGTAATCCTAAATTTTGATTAAGGCACCAAAGTCTAAAATTATCACTTTGCCCTTGGGGTATTTCACCTCATAACTCACTAAACACAACTCTAATGACTTTGAGATTTTAAAGTGTCATATTCATGAGGTAATTATAATGTTAGAGGAGAACATGCGGACCACTCAAAATTTTAATTTAATTTAAATAATTATTTAAATTTAGAAGATAGAATTTTCCAAGGTTAATTTGTTTAACTTTCCAAAATGTAGTTTGTAGTTATGAGAAAATCATTAGAGGTTTCCTTGGGTTAGAGAAACACCTAGGAAAGATTTCATTATTTTTTTAATTAAAATTATTATTATTATTATTTAATTTTAATCAATTTCAATGATTAAATCAAATAGAAAATAATGTTTTATTTACAAAAATTCTTTTTTATATTTTTAATAAACTTCTCTAAATTCAAAAAACTCAGAGAAACAAGTTTTGTATTTTTGTGATGCTTAATTTATTTATTATAATTATCTTAAAGGGAAAATACGAAAAATTCATTTTTAAGCTTTTTAAAATTTATATTTTAACTTAGAAAAATTAGGGAAAATATCCTAATGAATTCAAAATGATCAGGGGACATTTCCACTCATTTTTGAACCATTTTGTATTTTTGAAAATTTTGATTATTTTAATTATTTTTAAATCAAAATATATTTTAAAAATGAAATATTTTTACAAAAATGAATTTTATTTTTATTAAATGCCCCTAGTCACAAAGAACATAAAGAAATAATTTTCATAATTTTCCTAAGCTTAATTAATTTAATATAATTATTTTTATATAAAAATACAAGGTTTCCTTAGAAAATTCATTTGAATACTTGAACTTAATCAAATAATTTTTAAATCTTTACAGCGAATAAACATGATTTTTATGAACAAAGTGTGATTAATTTTGTTGATTTTTGGTAAGTATATAATTTACAAAAATTAACAAAACATATTCATATTTAATTACATATGATATTTTTTCTAAACTTCCCTGACTATAGGAAACCTACTAAAATTATTCCCATAATTTTCCACGTGATATTTCGATTTATATAACTAAAATAAGCCAAAATAGCCACCCTAGCTTGAAAATTAGGGTTAGAGACATAAAGATTTCCTCTGACTTTGGAAAAATTAGAGAATATCTCTTCTATGATGAGGAACAAACTTTGAAAATTTCAAGCCATGGTGAAATATTTTAAGCCATGGAGAATTAAAATTTCACAGAGGGTATTTAATGAATTAAAAATAATATATTTGAAAAAAAAATATTTTTGGTCCACATTATTCTCCTCTTTTCACATAGCAAAAGCGTATTTTTATTTTATTTTTATGATTTTTCTAGAGAAATATATGGATTTTTGAAGTTTAGGCATTTAGAATAATTCAAAAATCCCTGTTTTTCTACTTATCTAGCGCGGCGCTACCACAATCTCGTCCGCTCCGAAGACCATGTGTTGCTCCACCATTTGATGCTGCTAACCACGTAGCCTTCACGCGGGCCACACTTTAGGCACAAAGGATTTTTCGGTTTGATCTCCTCCATCCATTGGATACACGCGCGATCGGACAACTCTCCGTTATCATCCCCAAGTGAACTAACACGTGAGCCGTTCACACTAAAACCTTAAGATCGCTACCTAGACTCAACCAAATCACATGGTAATTGTTCCTAAGCCATCATATACTCAAGACGAACATATCCATATGGCTTACATGGTATGAAATACAGTAAATACATATGGAGAATTGAAATAAGCTCGGGCTAAGGTTAGAGCTCAATACCGTTGTTTGAGAGAGGAGGCCTCAATCAGATGGTTGTGGTAGCTTCGATTGGACCCAACAAACCTCGGGATGAAGTCTCAAGCCTTGGTGAATTGTCTAGGTATGAATTCAATCAAGGTGGATTTTAGCTCTTGGTCTGGAGCTATGTTAGAGGCTATTTCAGAGGGTTGAATCAACTTCTCTCACTGTGGGGATGGTGTGTGCACAATTAATTGAGTTTTGTGCACTATGGAGCAGTGGAGAGTTTTGTCCTGGTTTTAGGGCAAATTTCAGTGAAGAAATTGGCCCTGTGGGGTGGCTATCAATGGATGAGAGCAAGGGGATTGCACGTGGGAAGGTTTGGGGAAGCTCTGGTGATATTTTGGCAGAGTTTCCTTAAGGTTCCAAGCACTTCCTTTCTTGTCCATGAGAGGGCTGATTAAATAGAAGAGCTTAGGGGGAAGCTCAGGGCTAATTGAGGGGTGAAAAAGGGTGCTTCGGTGGAGGGCTGAGGAACTCTAAAGATCTATTGGGATGAGGGGACCTTTAGGGTTAAAATTGGGTTTGATTTAGTGGTGGTGGCCCTCCATTTTGGGGTTTTCCAGCCACTAGGCCAGCCGACCAGGGCAGAGGAGGTGCTCAGGTTATCACGTGAGTTAGGGGGAGGCTTAATTATAATATACCCCTAATGGCTAGTGATGATGGGGAAGATATTTTGATTAAGTCCTAAAAGGGGGAATAAATCTCTTAATTTAAGGACCCATTGGTCCATAGCTCACCAAGCTGGTTGAAGCTGGTTTAGCATGGTCCAAAGGGTAAATTTGGTGGCTGTGGAGACCTTAATTTGGTGACTTTAGGATGGCTAAGTCAAATTGGGTGCATGGGTCCAATTTGGGTCCAAATGGCTAAAAGTTGGGTTTGGGTTAGGATAGCCTTGAATTTGATCCCAAATGATTGATCAAAATTGTGTAGATGATTGTAATGAAGAATTTTGGTGAAGGATTGAAGTAATTTTAAGGTCAATTGAAAGCTAAATTTGAAGGATTTTAGGGTTTTGATCAATTTTGGCATGTTGGATTAGACTTGGGTCCAGATTGGACTAAAATTGGGCTAAGTCTAAATTGATTATTGTAAATGGTCCATAGGAATGTCATGAAGAGTTTTCAACATAAATTGGGTGTCAATTTTTGGGTTAGGGAATTCAATTTGGTGGAATTTGGAGACAGCCAATTTGGGGCAAATTTGGGGATTTTGAACTTGGGTTAAAATTAAATGAAATTGAGGCTTCACCAAGGAAAATTGAAAGTTTAATTTGGTTTTTAGGAGTGTTATGAAGAGTTTAGGATTCAAATTGAATCAAATTGCGCAGGCAATGGGGTTCAATTAGGTGAGATTAGATCATAGGGCCAAAATTGGGGATTTTGATTTGGATCAAAATTGAGCTCAAAGCATGGGCCAATTAGGATTGGATTTAGTTTGGATTGATCAAATGAAAGATGAATTTGAGTTTAGAGTTGAAATTGAGGGGAATTAGGGGCCAAATTGATGGGGATTTGAGGTGAATTTGGGGAAATTGGGCTTTTAAAGACAATTTGGGGGTTTTGGTCAAAATGGTAAAATTTGCCAAATTAGATTCAATTGAAGGATCAAAATTGGTTTTGGAGACATTTTAAGTGATTTTTGAGGTTTTGGGAAAGTTTAGGGTGCTAAGGGTATTTTTGTAATTTTGGCAAATTTGGGGGGTTTTTTTGGTAATTTTGGAACTTTTGGGTGGATTTGGGCAATTTGGGTATTTTGAAATGGCTTGAAATGATTTTTGAACAAATTTGGATATTTTGGGTGAAATTGGGATTTTTGGCCAAATTTAGGGATTCAATGACATTTAGGTAATTTTGGTGGATTTAGGGGCAAAATGCCAAGTTAAACATTTTTGGTAGAATTGGGGTGGCAACCACCATGTATGAGCTATGGTCCAATGAAACCCCTATGTACAGGTCTTATCTAAACCCTAGCGTAGGGCTAGTGGGTCTAGGGGACCATCTACATGAGTCTCCCAAAAGATCAAGGGATCAAAATCAACAATTTTGGGTTTTAGGATTATGAGTGATTGTGGGTGATAGTGAGTGCAAGTGAGTGAACTAGCTCCAAACCAACACCCAGAGTCAATCCTAAGGTCAAGCAGTCCTATAAGGACTCTCCTTGAGATCCCCCATACTGACCCCACCTACTAAGTACTAGAAGTTAGGACCAATATGTGGATCTTCAAGTTGAGCAAGGAAGAGTTTAGAGTTTCTAGTGGTTCCTTTCTAGTTTTCTATGAATAGTCAACATGAATGTCCTATGGCTAGACCTTAGGCTACTAAAGAGGTAAAACTAAACCAAAAGTGAGGTCAACAGATTTCTCAGTGTTTGGCCCTTCATTTGATTTTTCTTAGATCATCTAGCTAAGGTACTGATATTATGTGAAGAAACAAATCTTGTTATCAATTGGGAAAGTGCCAAATTATGGTTTCCAAAGGAAATCTTTTAGGGCACAAAATTTCTGAGAGAGGTATAGAGGTAGATCGAGCCAAAATACAAGTGATTAAAAAACTCCCCCCACCCACTTCAGTGAGGGAAGTTAAAAGTTTCATAGGGCATGTTGGATTTTATCGGTGATACATTAAGGATTTCTCTAAAATCGGTAAACATTTGTGCCATCTATTGGAAAAGGATTTCTTATTTGATTTTGACCAGGATTTCCTAATTGCCTTTAACACTTTAAAAGAAAAGGTAGTCATCATTTCTATCATTGTTTTACCTGATCGGGGAAGCCCATTCAGATTAATGTGTGATGGAAGTGACTATGCTAAAAGTGTAATTTTAGGACAAAGACACGCCAAAATGATTAGTAAGACCCTAAATGAAGCTCAGATTAACTACACGACTACTAAAAAGGAGCTTCTGGCTATAGTATATGTGTTTGACAAATTCGAGGAGTATTTAATTGGTACCATATGTACTGTTCCTACCATCCATTATGAAATTCAAAATCTAATATAAAAAAACAAGCAAAACCAAGATTCATTAGATGGGTCCAATTGCTGCAATAGTTTAATATCAAAGTAGTGGATAAGAAAGGTACTAAGAATCAGATAGTGAATCACTTATTGAAAATTGATCTTGGAAATTCATGTGAATTTGATGAGAATATTGATGAAAAATTTTCTAATGAACGACTGTTTGCTGTTATTGATTGAAACATTCCGTGGTATGCCGACATAGTAAATTTTATAGTCAGTGACATTTTATCACATGATTTAACATACCATCAATGGAAGAAATTTTTTCATGATTCCATATACTATTTTTGAAATGATCCATAATTATATTGTAAGTGCAATAACTAGGTGATTAGGAAATGTTTACCAATAGAAAATACCCAGGATGTTAATAGGAAATGACAAGATTCTGAATTCAGGGGACATTTTGGGTTGTATAAAACTATTGCTAAGATTTTACAATCTAAATTTCATTAGCCTACTTTTTTTAGGGATGTAAATGGATATATAAAGATTGTGATAGATGCTAGTGAGTAGGCAATGTTTTTAAT
The DNA here is from genome assembly GCA_002079205.1 of Phalaenopsis hybrid cultivar. Lineage (NCBI taxonomy): Eukaryota > Viridiplantae > Streptophyta > Magnoliopsida > Asparagales > Orchidaceae > Phalaenopsis > Phalaenopsis hybrid cultivar. The sequence continues at coordinate 95,599 of JXCR01144842.1, read as the reverse complement.
TGAGACGAAATTTCCCTAAATTTTACTTTGGAGATTGAGATTTTTTATGTTTAGGATTTAGAATATACCTTCATTGGGAAATCTATATATTTTGATAGTTGTGAACTATATCTCAAAGTGGATAGAGGTAGTGGCCCTACCAAATAGTGAAGCTCAAAGTGTACCTAAATTTTTCAAGAAGAATATGTATAACATATATAGTATGCCTAGAGTTATCATTAGTCATGGGGAATGCCAGTTTAAGAATAGAAGAATTGAGACATTAGTTAGAAAGTATGGTATAAAACATAAGATATCCATGACATATAACCCTAAAATATGTGGATTAGATGAGGTTCCTAATAGAGAGATCAAAAGATTTTTGGAGAAGACAATCAATCCTAACAGAATGGGTTGGGATTTGAGACTTGATGATGCTTTATGGGCTTATAGGAGTGGTTATGAAACACCTATAAAAATGTTCATATATAGGCACATGTTTAGAAAAGCATGTCACTTACCAATTGAATTGGAACACAAACCATATTAGGGTGTTAAAGAGTTCAATTATAATATGAAAGAGGCTAGTGAGTAATGTTTACTATAGTTAAATGAACTTGATCAGATTAGACAAGAATCTTATGAAAATGTCAATATATATATAAAGAGAAAATGAAGAAATATTATGATCAAAATATTCTTAGGAAAAATTGAAAGACTGGATTGGAGGTTTTATTGTACAATACACGATTTAAATTATTCCCAAGAAAACTAAAATCTGGGTGGTCAGAACCATTTATTGTAGTAAAGGTTCATCCTTTTGGTGCGAGTGATATTGAATATCCTAAAAGTGATTAAGTGTTTAAAGTAAATGGATAGAGACTTAAACCATACTTAGTAGGAGAGAGACTTGTGTTTAAGGAGGTTTTGACATTGTGTCATCTTGATTAGAATATCTGGCACTATCAGGCTGAGGACATAAAACTAAATGCTTCTTGAGAGGCAACCCTTGTTTGTTTATGTGTGTTATTGTTGTGCTTATATTAGTTAGTTTTTTTAAGTACTGTGATTGATTAGGTGTGATTTTTAGGAAGATTAAGTGATTTGGGGGATAAATTATGCAAATTAAGTGACCATGACTAAAGTTGGAGTGGGCGCTTAGGCACCACTACGTTTGACACTTAGGCGCCATAAGGTAATATGGGTGTTTAGACGCTGCCCACCAGGGTGCCTAAGTGCTACTTCATTGGGTGAACATCTCTTAGGTGCTGCCAGTGCCTGTATTCATTTTAAGCAAAATTTGGCTCAGTTCACCACATTTTATCAAATTTTCTCCCTGTTCTTCTTTGATGTTTGAGAGAGCTTTCCTAGGGCATCCAAATTCCTTCCAAATTTCTTTGATCCAGGGCATTCTAGAGGGTAGAAATCACCTCTCAAATGTAAATTTTACTTGTTGACTTCAATCCTTTCTTTTTCATTTAAATTTTTAGGTATTTCTTGAAGAGGGAACTAAGGTCTAAAAAATTTTGAAAAACTTTTATATGCTTTAACTTATCATACTGATTAGCATATTGCTGTACCCATATCTTTTTTTTTATTCCCTCTTTAATGCCAATCTATTGCATATTTTAATGGCACCAAAGACTGAGGGTGGGAAATCAAAATCATCTTTTGATTAGAAGAATTTTTTTAGCTCCTAAACTGAGGAAATATACAGTGACTTCTTGGTATCGAAGAAGTTGATTGCTGAGCATGGATTCATAAGCTCTGGGGGTGCTGTTGAAAGTAAGATTGTAAGTCAGTATTGGGATGATTTTTGTTATAATACTGATGTAGCAGTGATTTTTATTGTTTGGGAGTTTTATTCTAATCTTCATGAGGCTTTAGATAGGTCAGTCTTTGTGGGAGAGAAGATCATAGACTACTCTCCTTCTTGTATTATGCATTATATTCAATCGATGAATGTCCCTAAGAGTCTCTATTCCAGCTTTACTTCTATAGATTATTAATCAGATGAAAATTTTCAGTTTCTGACAGATGGTTAGGGGACATGGAAGGTTTGAAATGAAAATAAAATCAATTTTCCTTCTTCCAAGCTAAATTCAACTTCTAAGGCTTTCTATTACTTCATTTCTGTCAAGCTACTCCTCTCTACCAATCTAAGCAAGGTAACTACGGATAGAGCCTCTCTAAACTTTTGTATCCAAAATATGAAATCTATTGACAAAGGTTCCCTCATTCATCATTCTATTTTCAATACAACTAAGGGGGTTCTACCCTTTGACTGAGGCACCCATCTACTATCTCTTCCTTGTGCCAAAACTCTAGCATTACTTTTGGGAGTTGGGAGAAGAAAATTTATTCTTTGAAATCTATCTCCAAAACCAACCTGAGCTTATATAGTTTACACGTTGTTTAAGGGCATGGGGCTAGTACTCCCAGCTTCTTCCTTCCTCTAGTTTGGTTTATTTGTCAGAAAGATTGGGTTAGCTGGGAACATTGTCTCTATCATTAGATGACATTTTATGATTTAAGAAACCACATGTCACTTATGGATTGGTAGAATAAAAGCCAATTTAATCAGTTTGCTAGAATCAATGGATCAGAGGTGAAAATCCAATTGAGTTCCCAATTTATTCTCCTTACCAGCCCTATGAGCACACCCACCAGCTGATGAAGGAGGATTCTAAGGGGGGTGATGAGGATGATGATGAAGAAGAGGAAGAGGAAGAAGACGAGGAAGATGAGGAGGAAGATAAATTCATTTTGTTTGGATGCATAAGATTTGATTTTATTTGCTATTGTAACTATTGTTAAATTCTATATCTGCTAGCTCAATTTGTACTATTATTGTGGAACTCTTTATATTTCTGTTATAATAAATAAACTTTCTTGGTGCAACTTAATTTGCTATGGTGGTTTGTTCATTTTGGAAGCACTTTTTATTGTATACTTGATTTGTTGATGATAGGAGCATATTGTAGGAACTAGTACTGTTATTTATCTCCCCATCTAAATTGATGTTCAAATTATGATAAGTGTTTGGAATTAAGTTTAGGGGGAAGGATCTCGTAATGCTTAAAATTATTTGTCCTTAGTAATTAAGTTTAAATAACTATTTTAAATTAACTTGAGGAGAGTGGGGATAGATATGAAACTATAACAATCTTGAGAAAGGAGAAACATAGTTAACTAATTTAAACTTTATGTAAATTAAGTTAAACTAGAGTTAAGTGAATTTTGCAATTCAGCATATAGAAAACTGATGTGCATATTTAATTACAAAAAGTATTAGATATTTGTTAAACTAGGTGAACCGATATGTATCTTTAACAAGAATATAGTCCCCATAGAACTATATTTTTTTCTAATACTTTTTAAACTTTAAAATATTAAAAAGAAGAGAAATGCGGTGTGTTTTAATTTAAAGAAATGATAATGGAATTCAAAATTATTATAAGGCCTATCCAGATATTGTAATCCTTAGGGAATTATGCTTAGGATTAAAAAATTCATCATAAGGTATGAAACGAAGACTACAAAAGGTTTAAATGAAAAAAAAATATATTCAGTAGAAGCTTGAGGAAAATCCATTCAAAAATTGTTTTTACTAAAATTCTTTTTAAATTGAAAACTCCACTACATTACAAAATTTATTTATGTTTATAAAGTATTAGTAAACTATTTAAATAAGATCTTAATTCTTTACATCTAATATGTCATGTGCACTATTTAACTTATACTAATTTCTTTTTGAAGTAAATATGAATTCATATCTTATTTTTTTAATCCATAGTTTCTTATACCTATAGGTCGGACTTGTTTACTAGAGATATTGTATTTTCCTAACTATGAATCTTTTTTATTGCTGAAAGTTTTTCATGAAACCCACTCTTATAAGTAAACTAATTTAGCATTTATGCTTTGGTGTTATCTCGGGACAAGTAACCTTTAAGGTTGAGGGATTTTAATGAATAGATAAGTTAGCTAGTATTTCTTGATGATCTACACATTTTTATGAATGAAATTACACTTTAAGAAAGTTTTTTTTGTGTCTATATTACATATGCAACAAGAAATTGAAGTGAGGAAATCAGAAGGAGACTTGGAACATATAGGAGCAAATTGGGACTGACGCATAGGTGTCAGACCTTTAGGTGCTTAAGGGCAAGTCCTTGCCTTACCAAAATGAGAGGTTGGTGCTTAGGCGACAATCATTGAGTGACTAGATGCTGCGACACTAGTGGTTAGGGGTCGGACCCCTTGGGCACTGAGCCACCTATCCATTCCTTAGTGAACAATTAGCCTGGTGACTAGGTGTCAGCCTTTGGTGCCTATTCACTAGAAACTATCTAGAGCAATTGTTGCAGTTCATGAATTTAGTCGTGTGGATCATTTAGGAGATCGTGTGGGGATGCTGGGAAGTTGTGGAAGCTAATTTTAATAGTCTATAAGTAGAAATACATTAGGGGCTTAGAAAAGATTGATGTCAATGGGTTATTTAGTAGGTTTAGCTTGTTGTGGAGAGATCTTCTTCTTTTAGTGTAGAGGACATAGAGAGTTCTGTAGTAGGAGCAGCCTGGGAATTCAAGAAGTGTGCTAATTTATTCATCTTTCATCTTTAGGTCCTCACAAAGGAGAGAAAGCTATGTCTTTTTGTATTCTTTTTATTGTATTTCAATTGTAACTATCAGATAGTAGATTTCTCTTGTTCTAATGAATTTGTTTGATGTTTTTATCATGCTTCTTGAGTATGACTTTTTACTGTTCTTTGTGATGTTTAAGTAGAATGGAAGAAATGAGAATTGTGTAGTATTTCAATTACTTTAATTGATGTTGAGAAAACTTCAGGGCTTAGTTTACTTTTCATTATGGCCAAGTGAATTATTAAAGTTTTTGTGAATCATAGGTCTTGGGAAAGTCTACAGTAAAATCAATTACTACTTGAATTCAAAGGTTTTACTTTTGAATTTTAGAGGGAAATTGAATCTCTTTTTAGAGGAGATAGCCCAAAATAAAATAGAGCTGGAGAAGAAATTCTAAGGGGGGCAGAAAAAGAAAATGGAAAAAAAGAGTGGTGGCGTGAGAACCAAGAGGGAGAGATAGAGAGAGAAAGTCAAGGGCTTGGAGATTGTCTTCTAGAGTTGTAAGAGGAGAGGGAAGGTGAGAGATTTCTATTTCATTACACTTTAAAGAGAGAATTGAGAGTACTTTTAAAGAGAGAAAGGCTTGGAGAAAACTTTTAGGGATTTTCTTGAGAAGGATTGTGATATTAGTTGTATTTTTCATTTCTTTTATTTGTAAACTTATTTTTATATATGAAGTCCTTGTTTTATCGTATCCTTCTCATGAATTCTGAGTAGTATTCTTTATCTTTGAAGAAATGGTTTTGTGAAGAATTGATTCTATTTTCTTTGATTTTAAATGTTAATAATTTGTGATGATTTGAACTCCGATCTTCATTTACTTTTCGATCTGGCCAATTGAATTGCTAAAATGTGTTGAGAAACATATGTTCTAAAAGGGGATATGATTTCTACAACAAAGGGAGAAACCCATTTGATTTCATGGGAGAGTATTCCATCCATGGGATTGGGTGCAAATAAATAGAGAAATATACTTCGTTGGATGTAGAATTGAAAGATTTTAAGGTGACAGACTAGAATCCCCAATTTGGTTCAGTTGATTGGAAACTAATGCGAGCATGTTAGCCCTTAAGCGAGGGAGTAGTGGGAGATCTAAAGGGACAGTCGGTATCCTCCCAGCCTAACCACGAAATTAGGGACCAAACTCTGGATTAGTCAATGTTATTTATAGCGCTTGAAAGAGGGTAGAGAATATGATTGCTCCTATTTGACACAAAATAGTTTTTAAATATATTTTTTAAATGATTTCAAATTCATCACAAGCCATATTTTTATTGTAAAGGGGAAGGGTGTTTTCTCATACTTGAACTTTTCGTCAACAAAAACCTTTGTTTTAATTCAGAAATTTTACTTTTGAAAGTTTATCATCTATTTTAACTTAACTACTATAGTCGTACATCTGCATATTTAGTAGCATTTCACTTGAGTAGTTTAACTTCAAATTCGTACTTTACTTTGTTTTTATTTTTATTTTAATTTAAGAATAGAATATAGATAGCTAGCTTGTATATATTTCCAGCTTCCCTGTGGGATCGATATCTATGACTCCACTAGAGCCCTGTATTTCTTGAACGATATGTACACTTGTGTTATATGTAAAAGGGAATTGGGAGTTTAAAAGAGGTTTTAAAGATAAATAATTTTCATTAAAGTTACATTATTGTTTGGGTTACATTGCATATTAATTATTAATTTAATCCCAAGTTTCTGCGCATCAAGTTTTTGGCGCCATTGTTGGGGAAGTAACAGAAAATATTAATTATTTTATTTTATTTTAAAATATAAAAAAATAGAGTATTTGTAGTTTAACTTAAAAATTTTCTTGCTTAAGTGTGTTGCTTATTTTTAATTAGTTCTTTAATTTTGTTTATGTGTAGTATAAGATCTGAAAACTTAATACCTTACGATTTTGCATTAGAAAGAACAATTAGAAAAATTTGAAAATAGCAAAAAGAGAAAAATCATTATAGCAAAATGGCTTGCAACTCAAGTAATGCTGGAAAAAAAATGAACATCATCAGAGACCTTTAAGGGATTATGTTAATCGTATAGCAGATGAAATTCATTTGGAGTATATAAAACCCTGCTGTAGTTGCTAATTCATTTGAGCTTAAACCTTCTATTATTCAAATGGTACAAAATAATCAGTTTATGGGAACACCAACTAAAGATCCCAATTTACACCTTGCTAGTTTTCTAGATTTGTTTGTTACATTTAAATATGATGAAGTGTAGAATGATGTTGTTTGTCTTAAAATTTTTTCTTTTTTACTGAGGGATAAAGCTAAGATGTGGTTAAACTCGTTAGCACCCGGATCTATCAGAACTTAGGGAGATTTGTCACAAAAATTTTAATATAAATATTTCCCACCTTCAAAAAATGCTAAGCTTAGAAATGATATTACACCTTTTTGTCAGTTTGAAGGGGAATCAATTTATGAAGCCTGGGAAAGATTTAAATATCTCTTTAGGAAGTGTCCGCACCATGCGTTGCTAGATTGGTTAATAATTTAAACTTTTTATAATGGATTGACTGGATCTCTTAGATCGATAATTGACGATGCTGCTGGTGGATCATTAATTTCCAAACCATTTGATGAAGCATATTCATTAATTGAAGAGATGGCTACTAATAATTTTCAATGGCCCTCAGAGAGGGTAAATCCAAAAAGAATAGCTAATATTCATGATTCTGATGCAATATCTATTTTAGCTTCTCAAATAGCCACTATGTCGAAAAAGATAGATGAATATGGAATGAATTATTCTCAAACAACACCTGTTCTTGAGGAGAACTCATTTGGACAAATGATAGAATCTCAATCTTCTTATGATATTTTAAATGCAATAAAAAACCATTCTAATAATCCTTATGCCAATTATTATAATCCTGGTTGGAAGAATAATCCAAACTTTAGTTGGAATAATAATAACTCAAATGCTGCAAATCCACAATGGGAAAACAATGCTGCAAATCCACAATGGGGAAACAATGTTGCGAACCCAGTGGGAAGCTCCAACAGTCAAGGAAATCAAGCTTAAAAACTTTATTACCCCCCCCCCAGGATTTAAAAATTTGCAAAGTAAGGAGAAAAAGATATTAATGGAAGAATTGATATTGCAAATGGGAAGTCAATTTTAGAGTCAAGGAGCTTGTTGACCTAACTTTTGGTTGATGTTTAGTTTTCCCTCTTTAGTAACCTAAGGTCTAGCCATAAGACTTTCCTGTTGATTATTCCTAGAAAACTAGAAAAGGAACCCTCATTATTAGAAACTCTAAACTCTTCCTTGCTCAACTTAAAGTTTCACATATTGGTCCTAACCTCTACCACTTAGTAGGTGGGGACCGTATGGGGGATCTCAAGTAGAGTCCCCATAGGACTGCTTGATCTTAGGGCCGACCATGGGTGTTGGTTTGGATCTAGTTCACCCACTTACACTCACAATCACCTAGATTCACTTGCAACCCTAAACCCAAAATTGTTGACTTTGATCCCTTGATCTTTTGGGAAACTCATGTTGATGGCCCCCTAGACCCACTGGCGCTAGGCTAGGGTTTAGCTAAGACCTGTAAATAGAGGACCCAAATGTGGGCACCCCAATTCTACCAAAATATCCAACTTGGCCTTTTGCCCCTAAATTCACCCAAATTACCTAAATGCCCTTGAAACCACAAATTTGGCCAAAATTCTCAAATTCACCGAAAATAACCAAATTTGTTCAAAGTTCATTTCAAACCATTTTAAGATACCCAAATTGCCCAACACCACCCAAAATTGCCAAAATTATCAAAATAACCCCAAATTTGACAAAATTAAAAAAATGCCCTTGGTGGCTCAAACTTTCCCAAAATATCCAAAATCACTTCAAATGTCTCCAAAACCAGTTTGGACCCTTCAATTGAACCCAATTTGGCCAATTTGACCAATTTAACTAAAGCCCCCAAATAGCCTTTAAAGGCCCAATTTCTCCAACTTCATCCCAAATGTCCATCAATTGGGCCCCAATACTCCCCAATTTCAATTCTAAACTCAAATTAATCTTTCATATGATCAATATAAACCAAATACAAGCCTAATTGATCCATGCTTTGAGCTCAATTTTGATCCTAATTAAACCCCCAATTTTGACCCTATGACTTAATCCCACCAAATTGAATCCCATAACCTACTTAATTTGCCCCAATTTGAATCCCAAATTCTTCCTAACAATCCTAAACATCAATTTGGACCTTAAATTAGCCTTGTTCAAGACTCAATTTCAACCCACATATAAAATCCCCAAATTTGCCCAAAATTGGCTGTCCCGAAATGTCATCCAATTGAATGCCCTAACCCCAAAATTGACTCCCAATTGATTTTGAAAACTCTTCATGACATTCATATATACCATTTTAAACCATCAATTTGGACCTAACCCAACCTAGACCCAAGTCTAACCCAACACCCCCAAATTGACCAAATGCTCAAATCCCTCTAATTGAACATCCAAATCAAATCAAAATTACTCCAAAACTTTTGAAAACCTCTTGTGACAATCATCTACACCAATTTGATTAATTAATTAAACTCAATTCTATGGCTAGCCTAACCCAAACCCAACTTCTAGTCATTCTGACCCAAACCCATGGACCAAAATTGACTTAGCCATGCCTAAGCCACAAAGTTGATGACACCACAACCACTAAGTACACCCTATGGACTAGGCTTGACCCACCTAAACGAGCCATGGTGAGCTATGGACCAATGGTCCCATGAATTAAGAGATTTTACCCCATATTTGTGATAAACTTGAAATATCTTTGTCATCATTGCTTACCATTGGGAGTTAATCATAATTAGCCACCCTCTGACCTCCCTGAGCTCGAAGGTGACCAGACTCTGGCCAGCCACCACCTCAGCCAATAGAAACAACCAGCCCAAAGGTGCCCCCATTGGCTAAAACCCAAAATTAAACCCCCTGACTTGGCTCACTTTAATTTGATTCTTGAGCCTTTCTTCCCTCCACCTCAGCATGCTTTAGCACACAATTCCCAGCCCTGAGCTCCACCAGGCAGCCATGGCTATAAATGGAGCTGTCCACTCCCAAAGCAGGGAGTGCTTGAAACCTTGGGGAAACTCTGCCAAAATCTCACCAGAGCCTCTCCTAACCATCCCAAGTGCAATCCCCTTATTCTCAGCCACACATAGCCACACCTTAGAGCCTATTTCTTCACTTAAATTTGCTCTAAAACTAGGATAGATCTCTCCACTCCTCCACAATGAACCAAACTTCAATTAATTGTGCACACACCATCTCCACAATGAAAGAAGTTGATTCCTTATCAAAGCCCCCTCCAAAATAACATGTAACATAGCTCTAGACCAACACCCTTAAGTTTGATCAAAATCATATCTAGAAAATTCACCAGGGCACATGACTTCATCTGGAAGTTCATTGGACTCAATCGGAGATACCACAACCATCTGATTGAGGCCTCCTTTCTTAGACAAAGGTATTGAACCTCAACCCTAATCCAAGCCTTTTTTGATTCATTATACGTGTTTACTGTATTTCATACCATATATACCATTTGGATAGGTTTTTCTTGAGTAGATGAAGGTTTAAGAACAAATCCCATATGATTTGGTTGAGTCTAAAATAAGATCTTAATGTTTTTGTGTGAATGGTTCTTAGGTTAGGTCACTTGGGGACGATAACGGAGAGCCGTCCGATCGCACGTGTATCCAACGGACGGAGATCAAGCTAGACAAACTCTTCGTACATGAACCGCGGGCCGTATGATAGCTGATGTGGATGGCGACAACGAATGGGAGTGCACCGCGTGTAAGTTCGGAGCCGTCGTAGGTTGATTTGGCGCCACGTAGGATAAGTAGAAAAGTATGGATTTTCTGAATTATTTTAAATGCCTAAACTTCAAATACCCACTTGCTCAGTGAACAAAGGAGAATAATGTGGACTAAAAATAAAAATTATTTTCTTATTCTCTAATTTTTAATGAATTAAATATCCTCTGGAGTATTTTAATTCATTATGATCAAATATTGATCACCATGACTTAAAATTTTGAGGGTTTATGCTTCATGATAGAGACTATGTTCTCTGATTTTCCAAGGTCAGAGGACATCTCTATGCTTCTAGCATTAATTTCAAAGCTAAGGTGACTATTTTGGCTTATTTTATTTATATAAATCAAAATGTTATTTAAAAAATTATGAGAATAATTTTAGTTGGTTTCCTATGGTCAGAGAAGTCTAGGAAACATATCATGATGTCTTGAATTACCTTGTAAATTTCCAAAATTAATTAAATTTAAATATCTTGTGTTAATTTATGTAAATTAAATACTTATCCAAAATTGACAAAATCAATCCCACGTTGTTCAAAAAAATCATGTTTATCCACTGTAAAAAATTGAAAATTATTTGATTAAATTCAAGTATTAAAGTTGATTTTTAAGGAACCATATATTTTTGTACAAAAAATAATTATATTATATTAAATACACTTGGGAAAATTATGAAAAGTGATTTTCTGAGTTACTTGTGATCAGAGGCACTTGGGAAAAATAAAAATTATTTTTTTTAGAAAATACTTAATTTTTTAGATTTATTTTGAAGTGTAAAATAATTAAAATTAACTAAAAATTAAAAAAATAACAAAATATTTGAAAATGTGCCTAATTACTCTTTGATCACTTGGGACCCATTAGAATATTTTTCCTAATTTTTCCTAAGTTAAAAATAAATTTTAAAGGCTTAAAAGAGGATTTTTCTTATTTTCCCATTAAAATAATTATAATAATTTAATTCAAAAAATTATGAAATTTTGGCTAAGTATTTCTCTGACCTAGGGAAACCTCTAATAATTTTCTCATAAATAAAAACTTTATCATTGGAAAGTCAAATACATTAAGTCTTAAAAATCTTATTTTCTGAATTTAAATAAATAATTAAATTAAATTAAAATTTGAGAAGTCCAAATATTCTCTTCTAATATTATAATTACATTATGGATATGACGCTTTAAACCCTCAAAGTCATTCGAGTTGTGTTTAATGAGTTATGAGGTGAAATGCCCCTAAAGACAAAGTGAAAATTTTAGACTTTGGTGCCTTAATCAAAATGTAGGATTAACCAAGGGAAAATGGGTAATTTTGATCTTAATAAAAATGCTTGGATGATTGAAGTACAATGGGACTAAAAGTTAGAAACTTACTCACCACCTTTGCTCAACATCAACAAAATCAAAATCCTCTTACTCTTCATGGGTTGGAAGTCAATTAAGATCAAACAATTCTTAAGTGATGAGCTTAAGCTGGAAAGATGATAATTTACTTTTCTCAAGCCCAAAGTTAAGGATGATTTTGACTATTTGATAAGAATACATATCACTTAAATCAAAATTTTGATAATCACCATTCCACCTATCATGATTGCCAAAGGCTTAGTAGTGACCTAGGCTCGATGTCTAAACTTAGTTGATTGGATTTAGAAGATGATATGATTGGTGATTAACATCTTTAAACACTACAAGGCCCACAATAATTATGGGCACCACAATCTTTAAATGACCTAAACTTGTCTGAGGGGCACCCACTCACATAACCTTTAAACAAAAACATCAATTGATTAAATGGGTATCCTATCCTTGGGATAATTAAATTTTCAAGTTTCATTAAGCAATGAGGTAGTCAAACTTCGACCTCTGATGATTAATGGAACAATATGATAAGTTCAAAATGAACTCCAAATATTTCAATAGATCTATGCATCGAGCATTTTTGAAATCTATTGGATATTCTGAAATGCAAATTGAACTTGTTTTGTTCTAAAATCATCCATCAGGATCTTCTGAGATTCAATAAAGTCATAAATTGGGGTTTGGTAGCTAAACCTTCATCTACTCCTATATTTTAAATTCCCTGTAAAATTATGTACATGCTTTGCAAATACTGACCTTTCAGGTGGAGGAACGAGAAGAATCAATAGGTATGCTTTTAAATTATTGCATTTACCTTTTTGTAATTCTTGCCTCGAGCTTGCAGGTTAAACAATGATGTCACCCTACATGAAAACCAAAACTGCTAGGATAGCCATAAAACCAAAACCAAAACTAAAATCAACCAA
>JXCR01144842.1:60160-72661 GCA_002079205.1 Phalaenopsis hybrid cultivar | reverse complement strand
TATATATATATATATATATATATATATATAAGTTTAGAAAAATAAGAAATCAAAACGATCTCGTATCTTTTAAAGTTTAGATGAAAGAGCACTACACTTCAAGTTATGTATTTATCCCGAAAGTATATTGATGCTTAATCAAATAAACTAAGAAATATATGACATACGTTTGGTCTATTAAAACCATTTTTATGTTGACCAAATAGTTTCCCTATTTAATTTAAAAAATTAAATAGGGTTTATATTAAGGTGGGCTCATGAAACTTTTTTTATAAAGGCAAGCCTTTATAATTAATTACATCTTAGATAACTGAAGTCACCTAAAAAAACTCTCGATAAAAATCAACAAATATTGTCTTCAAGAATTTCAAAGGATAAGACTTTTCAACAGACTAAACAAAGAGGTGTGAAAATGGAATGACTCAAATTTGGAACATTTAATTTTAGAGTCCAAAGGAAGAAGAACTAGGGGATGCCACGGATCATAAGAAGAACCTTGGTGACTTCCCAAGCTATCCTACTATTTGGCTTCAACCTTTAAATAACATGACCTGGAATATTAAGATTTAACTTTAAATGATTATACTTATGTTTATAAATATTATAGTAAATTTAGGTAAAAAGTTTTTAATAATGACGGTCAATTCTAAAGTTAAAGATATTTGATATGATAGGATAAGACTATGCATTTCTATTTTAAATAAAGAAAAATTGTATTTTTGAAGTGTTAAGAATTTTAGAGTTTCATGTAAAAAGAAAGGAATGAGGATTTATGAAAAATCATAAACTAGTATGACTTTATTAAGTAAGGAGAGGTGTGGAGTTTCGACTTTAAGAAGAGGATAGTGAAGTTCAAAACTTTTAAAGGCTGTCCAGATATAGTAATTCTCACCTAAAAAAGGAAAAAAAAAAGAAAAAAAAGGATTAAAAAGGTCCTAAAAGAAAAAAAAAAGGGTGAGGAGAAGCTTGAGGAGATGCCTAATAAAAATTGTCTTCACTTGAATCAACTTAAGGAAGGAGCTTTATTACACTTTCTAAATTTGTATTGAAGTATTAGTAGCATTCATAGTAAAGTTTTCATGAAGTTCTTTTTCATATGAATATTCTAAATATCCTTAGCATGACAAATTGAAATTCTTCTTGAAAAGAATAGAGATTTAGAAATCTTAAATTTGATTACTAGATATTCCTAGACTTGGAGTTTGAACCAAAGTTATTAAAGGTTTTTCTTAATTTTTGCTACTTCATTTATTGAACTAAAGTATAGTTAATCTTTATCCTAAATTCATATGCTTCTATGTAATAAAAGTGTCACTTGAGGAAAAGTAACATTCAAGTTTGGGGGATTTTAATACACAAAAATATACTATTTTAAATACCCTTTTTATGTCAATTTTTAGTGATATTGCACTTTAAAGAAATGTATTTTTGTGTTTTTGTTACAGGTATACATTTTTAGGCATTTGGAGCAAAAATGACAAAAGGAGCAAAATTTGGAGCAAAAATAACCAATTTTGTGGTTTGGCACATGATGTGCCAAAATCCAAAGCGTTGGCGCATGATGCGCTAGATCGGTGCATGATGCACCAAATGCAACTTTTTAAAATTAAGGCAGTTCAAGACGAATGTTGCATGAATTTTCAAAGGGACACTTTTTCTAAACACTCCATGGAGTGATTCAATGCATCAAGACACTTTGAAAGGTTTTAATTTGAAGGGATTTGACTCTTGGATCAAAGAGACACATCTTTTGAATTTAAAGGTTTGACTTTTAAATTTTGGAGGGAAATTGAAACTCTTTTCAGAGGAGGCAGCTCAAAATAAAATAGAGTTGGAGAAGAAATTCTAAGGGGGGGGCAAAAAAAGAAAAAAGACAAAAAAGAGTGGTGGCGTGTGAACCAAGAGGGAGAGATAGAGAGAGAAAGTTAAGGGCTTAGAGATTATCTTCGAGAGTAGTAAGAGGAGAGAGAAGGTGAGGGATTTCTTTTTCATTACACTTCTAAGAGAGAATTGAGAGTAATTGTAAAGAGAGAAAGGCTATGAGAGAACTTCTACGGATTTGCTTGAGAAGGATTGTGAGATAAGTTGTATTTTTCATTTCTTTTGTTTGTAAACTTGTTTTTATATATGAAGTCCGTGTTTTATCGTATCATTCTCATGAATTCTTAGTAGTCTTCTTTATCCTTCTCCCTACTTTGTACAAATGGTTTTGTGAAGAATTGATTTTGTTTTTTTATGGTTTTAAATGTTAATAATTTGTGATGATTTGAACCACGATCTTCATTTAATTTCGAACTGGCCAATTGAATTGTTAAAATGTGTTGAGAAACATATGTTCTAAAAAGGGGATATAATTTCTATAAGAAGTGGAGAATCACAATTGATATCATGGGAGAGTATGTCATCCATTGGATTGGGTGCAAATAAATAGGAAAATATACTTCATTGAATGTAGAATTAGAAGATTTTAAGGTGACAGATTAAAATACTTTATTTAGTTCAGTTGATTGGAAACTAATGCAAGCATATTAGCCCTCAGGTGAGGGAGTAGTGGGAGCTCTGGACTGACAGCTGGTATCCTCCCAGCCTAACCACAGAATTATGGACCAAACTTTGGATTAATTAATGTTCTTTATAGCGCTCGGAAGAGGGAAGAGAATATGAATGCTTCTATTTGGCACAAAATAGCTTTTAAATATATTTTTTAAATGATTTCAATTTATTCACAAGTCATATTTTCATTGTAAAGGGGAAGGATATTTTCTCATACTTGAACTTTTCGTCAACAAAAACCATTATTTTATTTCAGCAATTTTACTTTTGAAAGTTTAGCATCTAGTTTAACTTAACTGTTGTAGTCGTACATCTGCATATTTAGTATCATTTTGCTTGAGTGGTTTAACTTCAAATTTCGTACTTTACTTTGTTTTTATTTTTATTTTAATTTAAGAATATAATATAAATAGCTAGCTTATATGTATTTCTAGCTTCGCTGTGGGGTCAATATTTAGGTCTCCAGTAGAGCCCTATATTTCTTGAATGATATGTATACTTTGTGTTATATGTAAAAAGGAATTGGGAGTTTAAAAGAGGTAGATAAATTATTTTCATTAAAGTTACATTATTGTTTGGGTTACAGTGCATATCTATTATTAATTTAATCCCAAGTTTTCGTGCATCTGTTAACTATGATATTTATGGAAATAAATTCATTTCTAACCAAGTATCTTTATGCACTTGGAAGAGGGTAAAGAAGGTTATTTCTCATATTGGTCACTAAACTATTCTACATGCAATCCTCAATTTCATAAAATCCTCTTAACTCATTAAAAAAAAGAGTCACTACGTATTTAGTACTTTCAATATACTTATGATACTTTAAGATTAATTTATAGGACTTAAACTTTTTATTTTGCTTGTGATAATTTAGGATCACTTTGTAGGAATTTAACAAAACTCAAAATTTTAGGCTTGGACTAAAACTAGTTGACTAGAAGTTTTCATAATAAGGATTACCTTGTTCCCTACTGGATCGATATTCTAGACTGTAAAATCTAATATTACTGATACGACACATGCACTTGTGTGAGCCCCTAGTGCGTTATTGCACCTAGAGGCGATATCAAACTCTTAAGTAGAAAATTTATAATTTTAAGGTCCTAGTGAGCTTAGACTATAATTTTTGTAATATCTTAGACGAACAAAAAATAAACAATGGAAAACAATTCAAAGATATAGACACTCCATGAAAAGAGTAAAGTAATCAAAAATATTTCAAAGAGGCCAAAATGTCACTGGGTTGGTAACATATCCTAGTAAAGCAAAAAAGGTAGCTAGACTTCGCATATACATGCCCGGTTCTAAGTCTATACAATAATAGAATTCAGACTTTAGGTATGGGACACGAGCTGCCGCTATTGGTCCCTATCACATGGTTCGATTCATAGTCTGCCTCAAAATCCATACCCGTACACTATTTTACATGCAGACTCATTCTAAGGACTATCAAATACATTTCATAAGAAAATAAAAGCTTCGAAACTGCATGAAAACAAATGTAGCGGGGAAATCCATGAAACGTTAAATAAAGCATGCACTATAATAAGGGGAGCTAAATGGTACCTGCAAGAAAAGGGGTTAGAAATCATTACAGGCTCCCCCCTGATGGTACCTATCTTTGTGGAAGTATGGGCACGTCTCCCTACAGAAGAACGTCATACTATACTACCATGCATGTCAAGCGCACAAGCACACCAAAAGGGAAAAAGATGAGGCATTTCTAGCATAAGGTTAACTAATATAAAACAATAGCCAGAGGTGTTAAAAACTACTCTCTAGCATCCTAAATCCTAGCCTAACACACCATTTAATGATAACTGTACTAACTAGCATCTAAGTGCAGGTTAAGTCTCCGGGTATGTATGACTTTGATGGGGTAACCGCACTGACTCCATTTTAAAGATCTAAGGGATATAAAGGGTGTCACCTAGGATAGATATTGAAATGATCTGACCTTAAATATGATATGTTTTGCTACATGCATAAATTTTAAAATTATGGTGGCGCGGAATAAGTATATATATATATTATTTTAAAGTAAAGACCATTAAATTCGAGCCCGTAACATGGAAGGTGACATGAGTTAAATCCATTAGATTCTTAACACAATCATACTCATGTCAATCCTAATGACTTAACTTGCATTATTAATTGTGATCTATCCGGCAAGCAATGCTCGTTAAGGTATCATGACTGACACAGGGTCACTCGTCGATCGAGTTTGGCTCGATATCCATGAACACATGCAAATGCAAATGCAAACAATCATATGACAACAGTGATGAGTGTGTCATGAAGACGGTGACTCAGAAAGATGTGTGTTTCAAGGAGGCAGTGACTTGAAGGATATGCCTGTTAAGTAGGCAGAGGCCTGACCAATGCGTGTGTCGTAGAGGAAGTGACCGACGAATGGGTGTGCGAACTGTTTGATTTATGTTATTGTAATCTATCCATATCATTTTAATGTATTAGGATCCCTTCGAAAGAGCTTCTTATTCGACGAAGCTCTTTTAAACGCGACGTCCGCAGAATAAGAGCAAGGGATGCACAATTCAAAATGGTGAAACAATGTCGTTTCCGCTAACGAATTTCTACGAACCCTTGAGAGACGCTCTTCCTCTTTGTTTGAGTGAACGACGCGCGACGCGTTTGGGCAAATGAAGCTGAAGTTAAACACGAGTTCAAATAAAGCCGTAGCTACTTTTTGCAATTTTTTCATTCATAAAATATATTAAAGTAAATATTTTGAATGATACAAGTGGCAAACCGAGCAAAATGATTATTTTTTTCTAAAGTATAAATATAAAATTATATATGAAAGGGGAGTAAAATTAATAAATTGTTGAAAGCATATAACAAAATTTATTTATTTTTTTATTTTGATAAAAAAATTATTAAGTTTAGAAAATAATATTTTTTTTTTTTGCTCATTTTTTTATAAAGAAATTATACAAACAAACGAACAAACAAAGAAACAAACAAATAAACGTGAATTTTGATAAGCAATAAAATGTTATTGGCTAGGTGATGGGAGCCCATGTCACATTATTGCGAAAAGTGATGATGGGGAGATTTGTAATAATGCAAGGAGATATTTCTCTGATTTGCCAATTTTATATTTTGTATAGAAATACTTTCTTAAAAAATGGCATAGTTTCATATTACATCATTTTGAAACTATGAAAATTTAGATAATGTTTTAAAGTTCAAATTGGTTCAAATCTATGTTACATTAATAGTGTTGTAATGCAAATATGAGAAAACTTAGTTAAAGACGAAATTCTTGCTGATCAAAACATTGAGCAGAATCATCCGACATAGAGGGCGGGGCAAATGCCAAGCCTTAGTTTTTGATTATTTTTAATAAAAATATTAAATTTTGGGTGTTTGCTTACCCTCAATTTATTTTTTTGCCCATTCCTTATAAAATAATGTCTTCTTTAGCTACTTGTCTTGTACACAAATACATGATTTTCATGGGCAACAGAGATATTAATAGACCTAACGGTCTTGGAGAACCCATATTTCTTAAGCATAGCCGTCATGTTTCAATTGTCGGGTTGACCTAACAGATTTATTTGCCAAAGCACGAGTTGTATTGTTTTAGCTATTGAGCTGACTTGCCGAGTTGGCTTACCATATTCATATTGTTGACCTTACTTTTGGTTGAGGTTCAGTTTTTCTTCTTTAGTAGCCTAGAGTCTAGTCATAGGACTTTTCTGTTGACAATTCCTAGAAGACTAGAAAAGGAACCCTCACCATTAGAAACTCTAAACCATTCTTTTCTCAACTTGAAGTTCTACATATTGGTCATAACCTCTAGTACTTAGTAGGTGGGGTCAATATGGGAGGACTCAAGGTGAGTCCCCATAGGATTGCTTGGCCTTAAGGTTGACCTTGGGTGTTGGTCTGGAGCTGGTTCATTCACTTGCACTCACTTTCACTAACTTTCACTCATAACCCTAAACCCAAACTTTGTTGACTTTGATCCCTTGATTCTTTGGGAGACTCAAGTAGTTTGTCCCCAAGACCCACTAGCCTTAGGCTGGGGTTTAGCTAGGACCAGTACATAGAGGACCCAAATGGGGATTCCATTGGTCCATGGCTCACATAGAGCTGTTGGAACCCCAGTTTTACCAAAATATCCAACTTAGTCTTCTACCCCCCAAATCTACCCAAATTATTTAAACACCCACAAACCCTAAATTTGGCCAAAAATCCCAATTCACCCAAAATACCCAAATTTGTCAAAAATCATTTCAACCCATTTCAAAATACTCAAATTGCCCAAACCACCCAAAATTTCCAAAATTACCAAAATACCCCCAAATTTGCAAAAATTACAAAAACGTCCTAGGTGGCCCAAACTCTCCCAAAACCTCCAAAATCATTTCAAATGTCTCCAAAACCAATTTTAATTCTGTCATTGAACCTAATTTGACCTACTTTGACCAAAATCCCCAAATTGCCCTTAAATGCCAAATTTCCCCAAATTCACCCCATTTGTCCATCAATTTGACCCCAATCTCTGCCAATTTCAATTCCAAACTCAAATTCATCATGTCTATGATAATTTAAAACCAAATAAAAGCTTAATTGGCCCATGCTTTGAGCTCAATTTTGATCCAAACCGAAACCCCCAATTTTAAACCTATGACACAATCTCATCCAATTGAACCCCACAGCCCACTCAATTACCTCAATTTGCATCATAAACTCTTCAAAACACCTCTACACATCAAATTGAACCCTTGATTGACCTTGATTAAGCTTCAATTCCACTCTGTTTTAACCCAAATCCAAAATTCCCAAACTTTGACCCAATTTGGCCATGTCTCCAAATGTCACCTAATTGAATGGCCAAACCCCAAAATTGACCCCCAATTGATTTGGATAACTCTTCATGATATTCTCCTAGACTATTTTCAACCATCAATTTGGACTTAACCCAACTCTAGCCCAACCTAAGCCCAAGTCTAACCTAACACTCCTAAATAGACCACATGCCCGAAATCCCTCAAATTGAACCTCCAAATCAATTCAAAATCACCCCAAAACTTTTCTAAACTGTTCATGACAATCATCTACACAAAATTGATCAATCTATTTGGCTCAATGCCATTGCTAGCCTAACCCAAACCCAACTTCAAACCAATTTGAACCAAATTGAACACATGCACCAAAATTGACTTAGCCATGCCAAGATGACCAAATTAATGACACCACAACCACCAAGTACATCTTAGTGACCAGCCTAAACCCACCAAAACCAGCCAAGGTGTGCTATGGACCAATGATTCTCCAACATAAGGGATTTCATCCCATTTTTTGGGTCTACGCCAAAATATCTTTGTCATCATGCTATACTATTAAGAGTTAATCATCATTAAGCACCCCCTGGCCTCCATGAGCCAAGAAGTGACCTTATCCTGGCCAGCCATCGCCTCAGCCGCCGGAAACAACTAGCCCAAAGGTGCCCCATTGACCAAAAACCAAAATTAAACCTCCCTGACTTGCCTCACTCTAATTGGATGCTTGAGCTTTTCTTCCCTCCACATCAACAAGCATTTACACCCATCAAACCCCCTGAGCTCAAACAGGTAGCCATCGATTTAAATTGACACCTCCACAAACAAAGAGAGGTGTGCCAAAATCTATGGTGTAACTCTGCCAAAATCTCACCAAAGCCTCTCCAAGCCATCCTGAGTGCAATCCCCCTGCTCTCAGCCATTCACAGCCACCACTTAGGGTCAATTTCATCACTGAAGTTTGCCCTAAAACTAGGATAGAGCTCCCCACACCTCCATAGTCCACAAAACATTAATTAACTGTGCACACACCATCCCCACAGCGAGAGAAGTTGATTCCACACAAAATCCCCCTCTCAAACAGCCACTAGCATAGCTCTAGACCAACTCTTGAAATCGAGTTTGATCGAAAACATAGCTAGAAAATTCACCAGGGCCTGGGACTTCATCCGGAGGTTCGTTAAACCCAATCAAAGCTATCATAACCATTTGATTGAGGTCTCATCTCTCAGACAAAGGTATTGATATTTAACCCTAATATGAGTTTATTTTGATTCTCCATGTGAATTGGCTTGATTTCATGCTTGATCAACCATATGGATAGACGCATCTTAAGATGATGAAGGTTTAGAAACAAACCCCATATGGTTTGGTTGAGTCTAGACAAAGATCTTAAGGTTTTAGTGTGAACAACTTACGGATTAGGTCACTTGGGGACAATAAACGGGTGTCGTCCAATCGCGTGTTTATTTCATGGGCGGCTGAGATCACGTTGGATGAACAGATGGAGTGAAAAGGTGGGTCGCGTGGTAGCTGAGGTGGATGGCGGCATCGAATGGCGAAGCGCTGTGTGTGAGCTCGGAAACGTCGTAGGATGAGGCGGCGGCGCGTGTTTATGTAGAAAAATATAAATTTTCTGAATTTATTTTAATGTCTGAACTTCAAAAATCCATATCTTTCTCTAGAAAAATCATAAAAGTACCCTCTTGCTCAGTGAACAACGGAGAATTTCTACGAACCCTCGAGAGACGCTCTTCCTCTTTGTTGCTTGAACGACACGCAACGCGTTTGGGCAAATGAAGCTGAAGTTAAACACGAGTTTGAATAAAGCCTTAGTTACTTTTTGCAATTTTTTCATTCATAAAATATATTAAAGTAAATATTCTGAACGATACTCAGAAGTAGCAAATCGAGCAAAATGATTATTTTTTTCTAAAGTATAAATACAAAATTATTTATGAAAGGGGAGTAAAATTATTAAATTGTTGAAAGCATATAACAAAATTTATTTTTTTTTTATTTTGATAAAAAAATTATTAAGTTTAGAAGATAATATATGTATTTATTTGCTCAATTTTTTATAAAGAAAATATACAAACAAACGAACAAACAAAGAAGCAAACAAATAAACGTGAATTTTGATAAGCAATAAAATGTTATTGGCTAGGTGATGGGAGCCCATGCCACATTATTGCGAAAAGTGATGATGGGGAGATTTGTAATAATGCAAGGAGATATTTCCTCTGATTTGCCAATTTTATATTTTGTATAGAAATACTTTCTTAAGAAATGGCATAGTTTCATATTACATTATTTTGAAACTATGAAAATTTAGATAATGTTTTAAAGTTCAAATTGGTTTAAATCTATGTTACATTAATAGTGTTGTAATGCAAATATGAGAAAACTTAGAGACATGATTCTTGTTGATCAAAGTAAATGCATTACAACATATAAAATAAAAAAAATAAGAAATAAATAAAAAAAATTTAAAATAATTTAAAAATAAGGAGGGGGAAGGGGCAAATGCCAAACCTTAGTTTTTGATTATTTTTAATAAAAATATTAAAATATGGGTGTTTGCTTACCCTAAATTTATGTTTTTGCCCATTCCTAATAAAAAACATCAAACTTAAATACTTGACATGTACACCAATACATGATTTTCATAGGCCAACAAAGATATGAATAGGCCTAATGGTTATGGACAACCCATATTTTTTAAAGCATAGCTTTCATGTTTCAACTGTCAGGTTGACCTAATAGATTCGTATGCCAAAGTGCTAGTTGTATTGTTTCAGGTATTGGGTTGACTTACTACATTCATATGTCGAAGTGCCAACTGCCAAGTTTTAATTGTCGAGTTAATTTGTCGAACTCATCTAGCGAGTACCCCTAGGGAAGAATCAACTACTGGGGTATCAATCATTTTCAAGAAGAGGATGTCTGCTCATGTTTCTTTATGATCCGTATGACACCCACATTGTTGTGGTCTTTCATCGACATGCCATGGATAGAAAGCATATTGTACATCACTCATTCATTTCCTTCTACTGCTTCTTTCAACGGTTTTTTCTAGGATCATATAAGTTCACAAACAATACGAGACTGAATGACCTACAAGGTTTCAATATGTCTATATAGATATATTTTATTAAACTTTTACATTCTTATATATTTATACTTCATTTCATAAATATAATAATATAGTTTGACTAGTTGATAAAGCTCCAACAAATTTCCAACATCGCACATGAATGTCGAGGCATGACTCAGATCTCGAGTGACTTTTTGAGCAAGAAATAATCGAATTTTGATAAAAAGTTATCCAAAACTCTGATTTCAGCAAATTTGCAGTCAAACTAACCAACTTAATAAGAAGAACACAATGCTACTAAAATTTGTCCAATTTGAACCAAATCAGGCCCAGATCAATCCATTGAATCATTTTTTTTAAGTTTTCAGGACACATTTGGAAGATCAAACGAATGTCAATATTGATGAGTCTAAAGTCAAATCGAGCGTCTTGACAAGATGAATATAAAAAACCCAAGATCACTCAATTGTAACGTCATTAAGACACTCAAATGTTTATCAAATGACATTCGACTGAGGGACGTCCTCTGAACAGTCCAATCAAAGTGATTCATATTTCTGCATTAATTGCACTCAAAACTCTATAAAGAGACATCTTGTCAAAACTCTAAAGTCAAATCGAACGTCTTGACAAAACGAATATAACAAGCTCAATATCACTCAATTGCAACATCATTAAGGCACTCAAATGTCTATTAAATGACATTCGACTGAGGAAAGCCCTCTGAAATGTACTAATTTTGATTTAAAATTTTTAGAGGTGAATATTGTCATTTTAATATTTATCGTTAGCATCTTAAATTTCCCTTTTAATTTTAATTTTGATTTATATTTTATTTTTATAATTATTTTTCAAAATAGTTATAATTTTGATAGAAAATTAACCATTTTGATTTTAGGGAGGTCCTTTGACTTTGGAAAAATAAGGGAATGTCTCTAATGGCAGAAGGAATAATCCCTGAAAATTTTATATTTTTATGTGTTATATTTAATTTTTTTATAATTAAAATACTTTTCGAGTATTTAATTATTTAAAAATTAAATATAAGTTAATTATTTTCGTTTTTTTATTATTTCTCCTCCATTCACTGAGTTAAGATGTATTTTTATTTTATTTTTCTTTGTAGAGTTATGAATTCTTAAAGTTGAATGCTTTTTCACGCAAGTGATGAGGTGGCCCTCGATCTGGTGTTCCACTTCGCGCATTCCACTGCTCCGGTTTAATCTCTACTATTTGTTTCAAAAACACATCCATTCATCGTCCTCGTAAGACAAAGAATAGAGAATTGTCTGCACTCAAATACACGAGAATGGCCATCTTCATTCGTAGGGCTTTTTTCCATTTCAATGAAGAAAGCAGTTGGCCATCTTCGTTCGTAGAGATTTTTTCCATTTCTATGAAGAAGAAAGCAGTTGAGCATTGTTTTACTTTGAGTTTTGAGAGTTGTGTGAGAGAGAGTTTGAGTCTATGAGAGAGAGATCGTGGAATGATTTTCGTTGTGCCGAGAGTGTTGTATTGTGAAGGTATAATTGCTTGGTTGTAAGGTTTCTCCTTTTTTGTATTTATTTTTCAACCATGATTGAAATAGAAGATTCAATGTTTTGTTGTCTTGTAGCACATGGCTAGATCTCCTTCATGCTCTTATGATGTAAGGTTTTGATGTTTCTCGTTGTGTTCTTACTGATTTTTTCAGTAAACATCATTTGTGTGGTGATTTCTTCATGTTATTGTGTTAACTTTTTGGAAGAAGTTTACTCTTTATTTAGTCAATTAGGATATTAAAAATTCGTGTGATCTAAGATTTCTAACTATCGTCAGTTCAAATGAGTAGGTTAGCATAAGTTAACCTAATGGAAATGACATATTCTCATTAAGGGCTTGCAAACAAGATAAGAGATCTGAAGGGTCCAGGGAAATGATGCATGGTTAAGACCGGATTAAAAGAATATTGTTACTGGTTAGCAATTATCACATAGGGAAATTCATAGGAACACAATGAGAGAAAATTACACCTAAGTCACAGGAGCATGAGCCTCA